>PDUO01000028.1:7213-278602 GCA_003008705.1 Pezicula radicicola
TACTTTTTATATTAGAACTAGATTATAATTTACTATTAGTAAGGAAACTTTATAAAGAAGTAAATCTTATAGAAAAATTTAATAGAAATTAAATAATATTCTTAAATTAAAATAATAAAATACTAATTAAAACTAAGTTATATAAAGGAGTATATATAGTATTAAAGATATTAAGTTAAATAAATAGAAAGGTTCTTAGAGAAACTAAAAAACTAAAACTAAGTACTCTAAGGAATCTAAAATTAATAATAAAGAAATTAGAAATCTCTTTAAATTTATCTACTAATATACTAAGTATAAACCTAGTTATAATCCTAGAGAGAATACTAGATTTTAACTCTAGTTCTAAATCTAAAGATAAAATACTAAATAAAGAGATAGATATTAATAAAGGAATTTTCTTATAGATTACTAAAAGATAAAGGAACTAAGTTACTTAAATAATTTAAAAGGAAAAGAATCTAGATTATAAAAGGAAATCTATATATACTCTAAATTAAAGAAAGGTCTAAAAAGAGATTAATAAATATATCTACTATTATTAAAGATTTACTTATATAAACCTAAAGGTTATATCTCTATTATATATAGTAACTAATATTAAATAAATTAAGATTCTAAATAAGATTCTAATATATAAAGTCTATAGTAGATAGAAGATAAGGAAACTTACTTTTAAGAAATTAATAAAATATAAGGATAAACTACTTATCTTAATTTTATTTAATATTACTAGACTATTTCTAAAATTATATAAAGGTTTTAAATACTTTAGGGAAATTATTAATAACTAGTCTAGAAAGATATAAATATTACTTTTTAAAGATAGAAAAAAGATTATACTAAAACTTAATTAATAGAGAATTAAAGTAGAAAGAGAAACTAATTATAAACTTAAGGTATTAAGAACTAATAATACTTCTAAAATCCTTAAAATATTAGAGATATAGAAAAAGATAGATAGTATTACTATCTAGATAACTAAACTATATATCTTAAACTAAAATAAACTAATAGAAAGATTTATTTAATTAATAGAAAATAATATAAGAGTAATACTTAATAATACTAGACTATTTATAGAATTCTAGTATAAAGCTACTAAAGTATAAGTATATAAGAGAAATAGAATAAAGAGAGGTCTAGTACTAGTAGAAATAATTAAAGAAGATAATAGAAGTAATAATTCTCTAAAAGACTTTAAAGTAGAATATTAAGTATTACTAAAAGAGGTATATACTAAAAAGGTTTTAGAATATTATAATATAATTAAAATCTAAAGATATAAGATAATATTATATCTACTAAGAGAATCTTTACTAATAGAAATAAGATATAATAAACTTATACTAATAGAAAGGGATTTTATCTTTATAGATTATAATAATAATACTATAAAATACTAGAGAGTATATATATCTAATCTATATAGAATAATAATATTATTAAATATTAAATTCTTTAAAGATATTTCTAGAAGATAAATTAATAATTTTAGACTATAGATTAAGAATTTAGATAGTACTTTCAAGGAATCTAAAGGAAACTATAGTATACCCCTAATAAGAAATAAAAGAGATTATCTCTTAAAACTAGTATAGATACTAGATAATAAAGGTATAACTATATTCTAATTATTAGCTTTCTCTATTATATCTATAAAATTAGAAAGTTAGAAAATAAAAGATATTAGAGAACTAAAAGTCTTAGAAAGTAATAATAAACCTAAATTTATATAAATTATACTAGAAGTAGAATTTTAATAGAATATTTTTAAAAGTATACTAATAGTAGTTTTAAACTTATATAACTCTACTAAGGTAATAAAGTCCTAGGAACTAGAATAGAAAACTACTAAGGATAAATTATAATTAGATATTAAGATAATAATTTATAATATAGTATATTCTATTATCTTAACTTTAATTAAAATCTTTAGAAAGAAAATTAAAAATCTAAAGAAATAGAAAATCTTAAATAATCTATCTATTATATCTTAGGATTAAAAAATAATAAACCTTCTAGATTTAATTACTTCTTATAATTTTAGAAACTTATTAAAAAGACTATATAAAGATAATAGGAATAAAATAAAATATAATAAGAGAATTAAAATAATAATAATAATAATCTCTTAGTTTAATAAAGAAGAACCTTTAGATAAAGTTAAAGAAAAGGTAATAATCTCTATAACTACTAATAATAAGATTCTAATTCTAAAATTATACTCTAAAGTTATTAATAATCTTAAATTTAGGAAATAATAAAAAGAGATAATCTAGTTAGAGATAGATTAACTATTAATTAATAATACTTAGATAGAAGAGCTACTATCTAAAGGTACTAATCTTATTAGTATTAAGTAAGTCTTTATACTTAAGTTTAATTTAGATAAAAGCCTTAAAAGGTTTAAGATAAAACTTATAACTCAAGGCTTCTTTTAAGTATATAGAGTAAACTATATAGAGATATTTATATCTATAATAAGAATAATAATATTAAGAATATTCTTTACTCTTATAGTATATAAAGACTTAGAATACTACTACTTTAATATTAAGAATACCTTTACTAAAGTATATCTAAAGGAATAACTTTATATAAAAGTCCTAAATAGAATTAAAGGAGTAAAGAAGGGATATACTCTAAGGATACTCCGAAGCCTCTATAGACTTAAATAAGTAATCTAAGACTAGAATCTATTAATTAAATTAGAACTTATAAAATAGAGATTTACTTAGAGTCTTATAGATCTATATCTATATATTAATATTAAATATAAAATTAAACTATTAGTTTATATAGATAATATTATAGTTATAATTAAATTAAAATAAGATTTAGAATAGTTCTATAAGAAGTTATCTAAAAGATTTAATACTATAAATCTAAGAGAGATTAATAAGATTCTAGATATAAGAATTATAAGGAATAAAAAGAATTAAACCTTAGAACTTAACTAAGAATAATATCTTAAAAAGATTTTTATTAAATTTAGATTTATAAATAATAAATATAAAGATATTCTAACTCTAATATTATTATATAAGGATATTAAACTATCTATAGATAAAAATAAAAGAATTAATATAATCTAGTATTAAGAAGTTATTAGATCCCTAATATATATAATAGTCTATACTAGACTAGATATAGTATTTATACTTAGATACCTAAGTTAGTTTATATAAGATCCTATTAAATAATACTAAAGGGGAATAAAAAGACTTATAAGGTATCTAAGATTAATAATTACTTTTTAAATATAATTTAAACTATAAGGAAAATTATAAGTCTATTTAGATACTAACTAGACTAGAGATTAGATAGATAAGAAAAGTATCTTAGTATATATTAGATTAATTAGATCTAAACTAGTATTTTAGAGAAACTAAAAATAATCTATTATTATAATAACTATAACTAAAGTAGAGTATATTATAATAAGTATAATAATAAAGTAAGAGTAATAGATTATTTAAGTTCTCTAGAATATAAGGTATCTAGAGTATATTTTAGAAAATAATATAACTATTAATATAAGAGGTAATAATTAAAGAGTAATTATCTTAGTAAAGAACTCTTACCTTACTAAAAGATTAAAGTATATTAATATCTTATATTATTATATCTAAGACTTATAAGAATACTAAAGAGTTAATATTATATATATACTTATAAATAAGATAATAACTAATAACTTTACTAAACCTTTAGCTTAACTAGTATTCTAAAGATTTATAAATTAAGTTAAAATAATTAGATTATTTAAATCTTAGGAATAGTAGAAGTAGTTCTACTAGGTATACTTTAAACTAGTAGAAGTATTTAAGACTTATCTTAGAGTAAGAGTATTAAGTTATAAATATTTAATAAAACTAAGTTTAATCCTTATATATCCTAATAGTTTATTCTAGATATAAACTAGATAAAGCTAAAGATAGAAGAGTATAATATCTTATCTCTTCTAAGAAGATCTTTAGTTAGTAAGTTAATTTAAATACTCTTTACTAAACTTTATATACTTCTACTTATATACTTAGAAAGATTTATAATCTAAAACTTTAATTATTTTTTCTTTTTAAAGAATAACTTACTAGCTCTTACTAGCTTAGTATTTAGAGTATCTTCTATTATAGTATTATCTTTAATACTTAGTACCTTATAGTTTTCTTTTACTAGTTTATAAGGTAATTTAGGTCTATCCTATATTATAGTCTCTTTATAACTTTATTTTAATAATTAAAGTCTAGTTTTTTTAGATAGTAGTTTATTCTTTTCTTGATCTTTAGATAATAGATAGTAATAACTAGTCTTTCCTAGTATTTAGATTAAGTCTTTAAGTATATCTAGGATTCTTAACTTTAGCTTTATCCTATCTATTTTAGCTTTTACTATAGACTCTTTATCTTAGTACTCCTTCTTATTATTTCCTTCTAGTAAATTATTATCTTTTATAACTAGTATATTTAGTAATAGTTTAAAGTATAGGATCTTAACTTAAGGTATTATAATAACTAGTAATATTTAATTATTAATCTTATTATTAGATAATTATAGATTATTATTAGATAATACTAGTTTATTATTACCTATAGTATTATCTTTTTATAGGTAACTAACTAGCTTCCTTAGTAGTAAGTTAGTTATTATTCCTTAGTTTTCTATATTATTTATTCTAATCTTTAAGTCTATACTTCTACCTTTAGTTTCTTTATTAATATCTACTTAGATAAACTATTAAGTATATTCTAGATCTAGTATATATATCTTATATTACTTATTAGTTTCTAATATAAATCCTATAAAGACTCCTACTTATTCTTAATTAACTAGCTTATCTATATATATTCTAGTAAAGTAAGAATTAGAACTAATCTAGATATAGTATTTCTATCTTTAAACCTTAAGAGTATTAATAGTTAATAGTTTATCTATCTACCCTTCCTCTAGATTAATTTATTCTCTATTAATATACTTTCTTATCTAAGTCTAATTCTTTAATTATAAGTTATATTTAATAACTTTATTTTAAAACTTAATTAGTAAATTACTTTCCTTTAAGAGGGTATATATTATACTCTTAGATATCTATATACTCCTCTTAGCTAGTTTATTTTAATTTAATATATAAGGAATAATAAATTATACTTTACTTCCTTTAGTTTATTTTTATTCCTTTAGAATCTTTATAATCTCTAGTATATTATCTATCTAAACTACCTTAATTTTCTAGTTATACTAAAGTTTTATATAAACTTTATATTTATATAACTTAGGAATAATCTAGTCTTTAGTTTTTATTAATATTAACTTAGTTCTATAACTAGTATTATTAATAATTTTTATAAACTATTTATTATCTTTTAGAGACTTTAATAATAAGTTATAGATATTTATTAAGATTAGATTATTTAGTTCTAGCTTATACTTAACTAGCTTCTTATTTATCTTATTCTATATTTTTATTACTTTATAAACTTTATATATTAGTAGATTCTTTAGAATAATAATAGATTTCTCTAAGTTTATTATCTTATATAATTAGTTAATCTTCCTTAGTCTAAGATATCTAAATTAATAATAGTATAAGATATACTATTAAATATTATATTAAATTTAGACTTATATATACTTATATTTCCTCTTTAGTCTAGAATTTAATCTTTACCCCTTATTATCTATTTCCTTAGTATTAGTAATAAGGTTATTATTATAATAATCCTATATATTAGTATTTATAGTAGTATCTATATATTCTTTATAAATTAAAGTCTTCTCTTTTAAGTAGTCCTTTTAACTTAGTTTATATTTATTATAGATTATAGTCTTCTCTAATTTCTTTATTCTCTTAGAGTAGTATTTATAAATTAACTTAGTAATATATAATATTAAATAAATACTATTCTTTATTTCTACTTTAAACTATACTATACTATTATATTTAAACTATATATAATTAGAGTTACTAGTAAAAGTTAAACCCTTATTATAAATCCTTCTATTAGAGAATAGATTTACTTTTAAATTAAGTATATAAAGAGTATTAGAAAGTAATATAAGTCTTCTATTAGATAATCTTATTTTTATAATACCCTTCCTATCTATATATAATCTCCTATCTCTAACCTTTATAGTCCTTCTCTTTATAATTAAGAGAGACTCTTTAAAAAGTTTAAATTAATTAGTTATATATAAAGAGACCCTAGTATTAATAATCTACTTATAGAATTCTATTATTTAGATAGGTATCTACTTATTAATAGTTATATTATTAAATCTAGTAGTCTCTTCTATATCTAATTTATTATTATAAGAGTTTAATTTAACTACTATACCTCTAGATAATAATAAGTTTAAATTTAAATTTAACTTAGAATCTAACTTTATTATATAACTATAACCCTTCTTTTTTAACTTTAAAGGCTTTAGTTTCTATTTCCTTTTAGATTCCTTTTATTTAGAACTAGTTCTTTACTTAGACTTCTAGTTCTTATTATAATAATTATACTTTAACTTTAAGTTATTAAAGATTATTTATTTTCTACTATTAACCTTCTTTACTAATTAGTTAATTAGCTTCTTAAATAAATAGTCCTAAGTAAAGTATCCCTTCTTATTATATTTAAAATAAGTAACTTTATTTATATCTAACTCTTTATTAGAGTTATTTTTAAATAAGAAGTCCTAATAGTTCTATTAGTTCTTCTCCTTCTTTATTAAAGTTTATATTTTATTCTTAATAGTTCTTTTTATCTATACTTCTTTAATAATAAGGGTATTTAGTTTCTCTTAGACTATCTTTAAACTATTATCAAGGGAATTAATAATAATAGTATACTCTTCTAAAAGTTCTTAAATTAAGTAACTTATTATCTTTTCCTTTATAAGGATAGCTTTCTAAACTAACTTAATTATAATAATCTTCTATCTTTATTCTCTAATCTTAAACTACCCTTCCTTGATTATTATATTCTTAAGCTTAAAATTATAAAGTTTCTTCTTATTTTCTTAATCTATAATAGGGTTAATCTTACTATACTCCTTCTATAAGTAATCTTACTTTTCCTTTATACTTTTAAGTTTCTTAATTCTCTTATTATTAAGACTATTAATATAAAGGATAAGTTTATAAATAATATCTACCTTATCTACTTTATATTATACTTTCTTATTAATATTCTATATAATATTATTTTCTACTAATTCTAATATATTAGTTCCTATTATAAATACTATAGATATATTATTAATAGTTATTTATTTTCTATTAATTATTCTTTTTATAATAATATATACTTCCTTTATTTATTTAATAATATAATATTATTCTTTATCTTTAAGATAGATAGTTATTAGTTTAAACTATATTTCCTAATTTAATTAAATAATTATTAGAGTTAACTAGTTTTAGTTAATTTACTTATATCCTTCTATACTTACTAGGAGAGTAAGGTTATATATAATTTTATAATTATTATACTATAACTATAGGTTTTTATAGAGAGTTAGTCTTTATATAATAACTTATAATTTAAGTTTTAATATTTTATTTAATATATTATATCCTTTTATAATAACTTAGATATTCTAGATTTAGATTCTTTATTAGTCCTTCTTAAGGTTTCTTCTAGTATACTCTATAGTTCTTTATAAAGATTTAGTTATACTATTCTTAATAGTTAATAATTATATAAAGGTCCTTTTCTATAACTAACTATACTATAGTCCTTTATAGTAGCTTAGTATCTCTATAGTCCTTTATAGAGGGTAATCTAGTCCTTTAGATTATAAGATTCTAATCTTAATACTTTATTTAATTTAAAGACTAATTTTACTAACTTAATAGTAAATATAGTACTAGTTATAAACGAACCTAGGTTTATAACCTATTAAAATAGATATAACTTATATATAGTATTATATAGTAATATAGATAGGTAGTAGATTTAAAAGTATTATATTTATTTAGATTAGAGAAGAAGAGAAAAAGTCTATACTCTATCCTCTTCTTACCCTTTTATATTTTAGTATATAGATTTAATAACTAAATAATTATATTATCTAATATAATATAACTCCTAATAGTTATCTAACTTTAAGGTTTATTTATAAAGGAATAAGGTATTTTAATAAAATAAGATATCTAAGACTATAGTATACTAGGTTCTTTTATTTTTAGTATTATATTCTATTATTAAAAAATAAGTTCTAAAAAGGTATTTAATTATCTAGTTTACTACTATTATATACTCTAGGCTTAGATTTATTAAGTAGTATAAGAGCTATAATACTATAAAAGCTATATCTAGATAGATTATAATTATAGTATAAAGTATAGAACTTATCTTCTTTTAGTAATACTTAATTTTAGTAAGAGAAGTTTTATCTTTAAACTTTTTAAACTTAAATACTAATAATAGTATATTTAAATACTTCTTATTAATAAGATTAAATTTCTTTATAATCTTCTTAATATAGATATTATAAATAAACTAGATTTTCTTTTCCTAGTAATCTTAAAGTATTTAAATTCTAAGAAACTATTCTATATCTCTAAGGTCTTAAAACTTATATATACTTTTAATACTATTAATAGTTTACTATACTAGAGTTTTATTATCCTTATAGTAGAGTACTTAAATATTATTAATATAAAATATAATTATTACTTTTTATTATTTATTAGTATAAATATATAAGTCCTCCTTATATTATACTAATCTAAACTTAATAAGTATAAATAAGAACTTATTAAACTAGAGTATAAGAGAGTCTTATAGTTTATATAAAGCTTAGTCTACTTTTATATATATCCCTAGTATTTTAAAACTATTAAAGAGTTAGTAAATAATAGATATACTTCTACTATCTTTTTTTATATTTATAAAAGTATTAATAATATTATATTATTTTACTTTAAGATTAAATTAAGTTACTAAAGCTATAGTTACTCTAAATAAATAAGTAATAAATATAATTATATATATTAAAATAATAGTTTCCTCTTCTTATAAATTACCTCTTATTATAATATATAATTAATATCTAATTAAGAACTTAGTAATATTTATTTTATATATAAATATTTATTTTAATAGAATTAACTAAGTTTATACTTTAGAGCTTAGAATTACTCTTTAGTAATCTCTAGCTTTAAGGTTTTAAAGTTTAAGTTTAGTATTAGTCTTAAATTAAATACTAAATAAATACTTTTCTAACTCTCTTTAGTTTTTTAATACTTTTAAAAAATTACTTATATAAATTAAAGGAATACTTAAACTAGACTTTAAGACTTTATTCTAAAGTACTAATATAATAATTATAGTATATATAGTTTAAAACTCCTCTACTTCTTTAATAACTTATAACTAATTAAACTAATATATACTAAAGAAGTTCTTAAGTATATAGAGGTTTTAATACTCTAGTTTACTTATTATTTACTTTAGATACTCTCTAATACTCTTAGTAACTATAAAAATTCTATTATCTAGGTCCTTATCCTAAAGTCTCTTATTTATATAAGTTATTAGATTATAGTTCTTATATTTATACTTCCTTCTAGACTTTTCCTTTATTTTAATAGTTATAGTTTATTAARTATCTAAAGTTATATATTTATTAGTATCTTTTTAAATTATTATAGTAGAAGATTAAGAACTTATTATTTAGTTCTATAAGTTTAATATCTATATTTCTACTACTAGGATACTAGAGGTATACTCTTCTCTAAGGGTTAGTTATTATTTATTAGCTTCTAGTTTAGAAACCTCTTCTCTTACTTCTATTATCTTATATAAGGTTTATTTATAAGTACCTTATTCCTTACTTATTAAGCTTAGTATATTAATCTATAGGTTTATAGACTCTAGAGTTTATTTAAGAGTTAGAAATCTAGTATTTAATACTAACTCTTAAGTATAGTTTAAGTTTATATTTAAAGATAGTTTTATCTCTACCTCTCTAAGCTTACTAGCTTAAATAACTACCTTACCTCTAAGGTTTAAAACCTTATTCCTAGTAGTAAGATTTAGA
This sequence comes from Pezicula radicicola, assembly GCA_003008705.1. Lineage (NCBI taxonomy): Eukaryota > Fungi > Ascomycota > Leotiomycetes > Helotiales > Dermateaceae > Pezicula > Pezicula radicicola. The sequence goes on from PDUO01000028.1 coordinate 17,252, forward strand.
ATCTTATTATTAGGAGCTAGGTTTAGGAACTTATTATCTAGAGTTAAGTTTATAAGCTTACTACTAGGAGTAAGATTTAGAATCTTATTATTAGAAGTTCCTCTCTTAAAATAAACTATAGATTTACTTTAAACTTAGATCTTACTATTAGGAGTTTCTTACTCTTTACTCTAGACTTTCTAGTTTTATACTATAATAGTCTTATTTAAAAGGTTTATATTCTTAAGTACTAATCTAATATCTTAGATCTTACTCTCTCCTAGTTTAATTATTTTAACTATCTATTTTATAATCTAGAGTAATTAGTCTTTTACTTTTTTATATTCTAAGGAGTAGAGTATATCCTTATTAAATATAATATTTTAAAAGATAATAACTCTATAAAGTATAGATATCTAGATTCTATATATATTAGATATAATATATTTAACTAGATATCTAATATATCTATATAAAACTATTTTAAATACTTATTTATATTATTCTATCTCTTTATTTTTAATTATTAGATATATCTAAGTACTATAAATATATATTCTATTCTAATTAGATTAGAGGTTAATTATTAAATAGATAATTAACTATAGGTTATATTAATAAAAGTAGTATTAGAATTATTTATTAAGTAACTTATCTAGAGTTTTAAGATTATAAGCTTTAGATAAACTCTTATTATATAGATAAATTATTATAAAAGTAGTTTCTAACTATAAGTTATCTAGTAAGTAAGTATTAATCCTTATTAAGATTAAGTATATAATTACTTTCTAACTAGTATATTTAGTATTATTATTTATTTTATAAGTATTAGTAAGAGAAAGCTTAAGATTAATATCTTCCTTTATAACTTAAAGCTTATAAAGTATATATCCTTAAATAATAATTATTAAAGTATTATTATTATACTTAAACTTATAAATAGAGAGTCTATACTATCTTTTTACTTATTAATTAAATTCTTAAATTATCTAAAATACTTCTTTTTATCTTTTTTCTTTAAATAAGAAACTAAAGAGCTTTCTACTAAACTTATCTTTTATTATTAATACTTAATTAGAGTTATTAAAACCTTATAGAAAATTAAAGAGATCCTAGTTAATTTACTAAAATAGATATAATAAGTACCTCTCTAATAGTTATTATAAGATTACTTATTTAGTATATATTATTATATTTTAAATTATAAATCTTTCTAAGTATATAAGTAGAAGTATATAGAGTCTAGTAGAGGGTATTTAAATTAACTCACTAACTAAAGATCTCCTTAGGAGAGATAAGATATTATACTCTTCTATCTTTAGCTTTATCTAGTCTATATCTAGAATAAACTATTAAGATATATAAGGACTAAGCTTAGCTCTACTAAATATTTATAACTTAATATTATATAGTATTTATATTTTATATAAGTAGTTCCTTTAATTATAATATTTCTAGTACTATAGATAAATATATATAGAGCTCTTAGACTAAGATATCTAGCTTATATATATTATCTTTCTTCTATATTACTTCTTAGTTTAAGGTAGTCTCTAGATCTTTTAAATAGTTAATATATATATCTCTTAAATATTAGATATATAAGAGTTATACTTAATAAAATACTTAATAGAATATTTAAGTAGATAGAAAGAGGTTTAAATTCTAGAAATACTAAATTAAACTTATATATAAGTTTCTTAATTTCTATACTCTTCCCCTCTTTACTAAAGTATAATAAATAGTTTAACCTATAATACTATACCTCTAAGCTATAAAGGTAAGTTTTAAAGATAATATTTATATAGAAACCTTCTACTATAGTAATATCTTTTAATACTAGATTCTTAGTAACTAGGTCTTTTTTATTATTAAATACTCTTTAGAGTATATATATTCTCTTTCTAATAATTAGAAAACTAGAAGACCTAGCCTTAACTATTTCTCTAGCTCTTACTTTTATAAATAAGTCTAATTCTAATAAATTCTTATTATTAACTAGATATAAGACTCTATAATTATTAAATAATATACTATTAGTAAGTAGATACTTAGAGAAATTTAATAAAGTATAAATACTCTCCTTAGCTCTAGGTATTATTATATTAGGGTCTAGGAGTATTACTTAGATTATACTAGAAAATTTTAGTTTAGAGGTACTAGTAGTAGTACTAGTATTAGATCTACTTACTACTCTAGTAATAGCTTTATTAAGTTTAGGTTTCCCTTTACCTTTTTATTTTTTCTTACTATTACTAGAAGAGAACTATCCCTTATTAATAAGCTTAGAATAAAGATTATTAAACTTAGTAGTATTTAATTATTTCTTAATCTACTTACTCTACTTTTTTAATAGTATTCTAAAGTACCTTATATTAATATTTTTACTAGTAATTATATATTCTAGGATTAAATAGTTTATTAGTTACTATAGGTACCTCTTAGTTCCTTCCTTATATAGGTAATAGTATATTTTATTATTTCTTTTACTAGAACTATTAGAGTAAGTACCCTATATAATATATATTCCTAGTTATTTTATACTTTACCTTAATAAGTTTTTATAAGATAAAGTTATAAATACCTATCTATACTATTTAAATATTAAAGACTTACTCTTTATCTTATTATTCTTAATAAGAGTAATTAGTTTTTAACTTATCTAGTTAGAAGTAATCTTAATAGAAATAGTAGTTAGAAACTCTCTAATTATAAGCTAGCCTTAAATTTCTAGAATATTATAAGTAACTACTTAATTATAGACCTTTAACTAATTAGAATACTACTTAAATAGATTAATATAGTTTTACTTAATTTAATTAAATATAATTATATATTCTTATCTTATAGTAATTAAGATACTTATCTTAATTAGAGTAAGTTAATATTTTAGTACTTAAACTAAGGATTAGATACTTATTATATTAGTTATACTTCTTCTAAGTCTATTAGTATATAGTCTAAGAAGCTTATAGTTAGTAGTTTAATTTACTTACTCTTATAATTTCTAGTATTAAACTATCTTTTAGACCTAATCTATCTACTTAATAAAGTAGTCTTTTATAACTAAATAGTATTCTTCTATAATGTCTTTAAATTTAGTATTATAAATAACTAGTACAAGGCCTCTTATAGCTACTAGAGTATTAGTCTATTATTAGAAGATTACTTACCTTTTAGTATTAGTTCTATTAAGGAGTTATTAAATTAATAGTAGAGTTAAAGACTCTATATCTATAATATCTAGAGTATCTAGTCTATCTAGATTAATAAGATTCTAGACTTATTTTATATAAGTATATTATTTAAACTAATTAAACTATTCTAGTTATAAGTATTAATCTATAAAAAAGATATTATTCTTAGTAGATTTATCTATTATTATAAAGATAAGCTTAGTTTCTTATTTAGTATATTTTAATAAAAAAGAAGTAAATTTTAAAGAGAAAGATAAATTAAACCTAAAGCTTAAATAAACTAAATAAACTTAATTTATAAATATAAAAACTTTTAATAACTAACTAGATTTATAACTATTATAGATAAGTCTATCTATAAGCTTAGAATAAGAGATTCGAAGTAGGAACTAGAGTATAGAATATTATCTTATATAGTTCTAAAGAGAGAAGGAAGGTAAGAATGAAATAAGGTTATATACACAAGCGGCTTAGTAAGATATTACCAAGCTCGCGAGCATGTAGATCACCTGATCGGTAATCTACGCAATAAGCATCAAATGTGTACGAGGAGAATTGAAAGACGCGAGTGTCCTGGCAAATCCCCATGGCGCGGCCATGTCCTGTAGTGCTTGTGCTGACTGCTCTATGGGTGAGGACAACACCCTTTGGGGTTCCTGATTGCTATTAGTACCAAATTGTAATTAAAAGGGTTATGAATTTAGAAAATATAAAAAGGAGTACCTGTTGACCCGCTAGTGAAGAGAACATATGCTCGACTATCTGGGGTGACTTTGACTTTAGAAAGTCTGCTGTGGCCTTCTTTCGTTGGGGAAGGAAGTGAGTTAATAATTGTATGATCAACCTTCACAATCTTCAGATCCGCAGTTTGATCGTCTTCCATATACGTTGATGAAGCGACAATTACTTTTGCTTGAACTTGGTTAAATAGTCCATGTCGACGATCCCGAGGATGATCCGGTGATATTGGCACGTATGCAGCTCCTGCAATAAGAATAGCGATCATCGAGACTATGGCGAAAGCATTCTTTTCAAATATGACTGGCACAATCATATCGGGTTGCACTCCATTATCTAGAAGGCACAAAGCGAGTTTCTGTGACATCTCAATAAGCTGAGAGTAGCTTATTTCTCCCTGCCATGACGAGCACAACGCTATCGAATCTGGGATCTGGAGGGCCTTTGTAGCAATTGTTTCGTGTAAACAGGCATCGACTGTTTCGTGGAGTTCTGAGTTCCAATCCTTGATTTCCTCAATGTCTTCTGGACTGATCACTGGGAGAGTTCCTATAGACATATCCTCAGAGCCGGAAACTTCTACATCAATCAACTGCTGAAGTATGTATCCGAACTGTTGTAGAATACGCTCCATTTGCCTGCTGGGGATTCGACTCTGATCAAAAGTGACTGTAGCCAAGACTGCGTCTTCTTTGAGCGCACATTGCATCACGAGAGGAATAGTGTTAAAGGAGTCGTTTGCAAAAGTTAATCGGGACCCAAGTATCCCAAACTCGGTCTCTCGAGTACTTGGCTGAATGACCAGTAAGTTCTGGAAATTGCATGACTCACTGGAAATTTGCTTGATGTTTTGCAAACCGAAATGCCTTATGCTTTATTAGTATCTTGAAAATATGTAATTTAACCCAGAGAACATACGCATATTGAAGTAAGTCGGTAGACTCCCTCTGAATTTGTTCCAGGAAACTCCTGATGGAAGCGGCGGGATTGATATTGACTCTTACAGGGATCGTGCTGATTGTTGGACCAGCTATTTCTTCGATACCTGAAACTGGCACGGTTCTACCGGAAACCGTGGAGCCAAAGAGAACCTCTGTTGTGCTTAAATAGCGACCCATCAGTAGTGCCCAAGCCGCCTGTATCATAGTTGAAGTTGTGATGTCGCTGCTTTGCCTTCTGAAATCAATCGACTGACTTATGTCCGAACTGGGGCCAGGCTGGAAATGAGCTGGCTGGGATTCAGGAAAGCTCAAATATTCTTCTGCATTATTAAGATATCCTCTCCAGAAATTTTGTTGTTCTTTTTGGTCGATAATATTTAGATGCTGGATGAATTTGCTGATGGGCTCGGTCTTTATCGTAGTGTTCTTTCCAAAATACTTTTCTCCCACCAGAGATAACATTAGTGGAAGGGACCAGCCATCATAGAGCGCATGGTGAATGGATAACACAAAGTAAGTATTTCCTGTAGCATTTTCTTCAACAATGCCGAAACGAGCAAGCGCCGTGCCGAATGTGGTTTCTTTCTGCCTGTCTACAGACAGATAATGCTCGAGGACTTGGCCAGACTGCCATGTCAATCGATCGTTCACTACTACTTGTAAAGAAGTAGACTCATTCGAAGATTGAATAATTCTTGTCCGAAGAATGGACAATTCGGAATACACTAAATCCCAGGCATTTCTAAACTTGACAAGATCAACGTCTTGGGAGAGACAAAACACGTCTTGATTCATGTATGAGCCATGCTTGCTCGCCGAGAGCGCCAAAAGACCTTCTTGAAGAGGTGTTGAAGGATATATGTCAGCGATATCTTCTGCACTCACTTGGCACAACGTCGATGCTTCACTAATTGCTAACCGCGCAGTAGTGAAACCGCTTAGCAACGAGAAAGGCTTTGGAGTGGTGTCGAGTGTTGACTCTTCCAAATTTCCGGTGAATAATGCCATGTCAGCAAGAACTGGATGGCGGAATATATCTGCAACGGTCAAAGAGAAACCCGATGCACGGCATGCCGAAGCCAGAGTCATGGCTGACATAGAATCCCCTCCGAAAGTCCTGAAAAAACTGTCGTTAATCCCTATTGTATGTAAGTTCTGAACGTGTAAAACTTTGGCCCATAGCTTCTGCAATTCTTTCTGCATTTCAGTCTCGGGAGCAAGCTTGGCATCATCCGCAACCTGGACGAAATCCACATCATCCAGCATGGTCGCTATTTCTTTCAGTCTTCTTCGGTCCCGCTTTCCGGAGCTTGTAAGTGGGATCTGTTGAAGTGGTACGAATTTAGGGATCATGAAACTAGGGAGATATCCCGCCATTAATCGTGTCCATTGCCCGGAAATTCGGGCCAAAATATCTTTCGTTTCTGGGGTGACGTCGTATATGGAATCCACTGCTTGTTCTTGACTTTGTTGGGATGTGAAAGCAACGAAGCCAGCCAAAGCCGGCTCCTTACCGCCCCTGAAATTTACCAACTCGACGGCAATTTGGCCTACTTCGCCGCAAGCCTCAAGGCACGTCGACATGCAATGCTCCACTTCTGCGAGTTCTATCCTCTGACCTTTGAGTGGAAAAGTGTTAGTTTCATAATCTTATGCATTAAGGTGGCATAATAAACTATAATGGCGAAGTGATAGAGGTTCAAATACCATGTAACTTGACTTGGAAGTCTTTGGCCTTCCGGCCGATGAAAATCAGCGTGCCGTCAGTGGTATATTTGACCAAATCTCCAGTTTTATATGCTCGTTGTGAATCCTCCTTTGTCATCCATGGCATATTAGTGATGAATGACGCATCTGTCTTTGCTTGATCGTTCAGGTACCTGCACACCGGATTATTATAAAACTAAGGTTTTTGTTCAAATACTAAAGCCACTTACCCGCGAGCAGTAATGGGACCTTGTACGACCAATTCTCCTGGTGCCCCGATTGGCATTAAGAGTTTATGATCATGGGGGCTCACGACCCAGGATACGCTTGAAACTGATTTGCCAATATTGACAGGATTCAAGATGCTCGGTTCTGAGTTGACGGCACATGTCACGCAAGCTTTTTGGAAGTACTCAGTCAGCCATAGCAAAATCTGAAAAGAATTGTTACTTACCTTCACTAGGGTCGTAAACATTAATCAGGTCTAGTTGAGAATTCCAGTCACGGATATTCCTTGATGTCATGGCTTCACCACCAAGACACATGACTTTTAGGCTTGGTACCTCCTTGGGCGGAATTAAGTTGGCAACTGAGGGCGTAATGTGAATCCAGCTAAGTGATTATTAGCAAGCTTGCTCTATAAATAATTATCCCAACATCACCCGGTCAACTTCAGTGCCGAATATTTCGAGCGCAGGATCAAATTCATGCTAAAAAAGAAAAGTATCTGGTAACCGCTTACTTTACATCCATTCTGTTGATTGCACCAGCAATGTCATTCATTCGTTCATACTCAGACGGTACCTGGATAGCGGCAAAATTAGTGATATTCCTCTCGCTTATTGAACAACTTACGCAAATGCAGCCACCGACGATCAATCTAAATCCATAGGTTAGTTTGAGGTACTACGAGGATGAAGTTGAGAGCATACGTTGTAAGATGGTCTTCCATGCTTGTATCAAAACTGTAAGAAGCAAATTGAAGGATTCTTGAGCTGGAATTTATCTTTATCATCTCTCGGTGACCTTCTGCACTAGAGCAATATGAACCATGTTCGATGATTACCCCCTAGCTTCAGGTTAATTGGGGCTCAATTCTTGCACTTCACTAACATGCATACCTTTGGCTTCCCAGTGCTACCGGAAGTATAGATCAAGTATGCCGGATCTTGATGTGTGACTAGAGGTTGCCAATTCCTGGGAGATACCATTTTGCAGATCTGTGCCATTTTTTCCTCGTCGATAGTCAATATCGAGTCAATTTCACCATCAAGCAACTCCCCTTGCAGTGTAGATGTAAGTAGTACTTGAGCTCCAAGATCATGCAACATAGACACCAATCGGCCTCTTGGGTGAGAGGGATCCATAGGGCAAAACCTACAAAATGTCAGTATGAGCTTGTGTGGTACGTGGGAGTGATGTGAGAGGATAGGGCATACGCCGCTCCGGTCTTCAATACCGCAACCATTGCAACAGACTAGAACCTGTTAGCTTAAGAGTAAAAGGTGCAATTAGTATACTTACAGTCCACTTCGACTTTTCAAACAATATAGGAACATATGTTCCAGCCTGGGCACCCTTCTCTGCTAGATCGTATGCTAAGTGGCTAGAGAGATTATCCAGTTCTTGATAGGTAAAATTCCCATCCCAACTTGCAACTATTTGCATTTGTTAGTAAGCTCTTTCCTAAGCGATTCAGAAATTGCGCGAGTCGCTTACCAGCTTCTGCGTTTGGTGTTGTAATTGCGTGTCGACTGATGAGGTTATGGACACAACTCTCAACCCTTGTAGGAATATCCCCGTTCCATTTCTGAATTTGTTGCTTATCTCTATTGCTTAGGCAATCAATATTTCCCACTTTTTGGTTTTCGTTGGCTACAATAGTGGCCAAAACTCGCGAGAAAGTGTGTGCAACGTTCTCTGCGTAACACTTCGAAATGTGATCCGCACGGTATCTCAACTGTCCTGATAATTGGCCTTCTTCTTCAAGAATAAGCACAGAAATATCATACTATATGCAAATTTAGTATTTAGTGATTTGGAGGCTCCTGGGAATCTTACCTCAGTTGCATCATAGTCAGCAAGGCGTTTAAGGGATATGCTAGCTTCGTCCTCGCACCTGGTAGGAACGATCCGGGAGTATGAGAGAATCGTGTTAAATAACCTAGTATCGCCGCTGAGTCCCAATTCTTTGTGCACCTCAGCTAGTGGCGTAGATTGATATTGCAGGCATTCAGCAAAGTTCTCTTGCATGGTTTCCAAAACTTGAAGCAAGCTAGCATCAGCAGATAGCTCGGTACAGCATACAACCATATTCATCAGAGGTCCGATCATCTCTTCAATTCCCTCGATGGGAAGGTCTCTGCCACTCGTAAGAAACCCAAAAGTGGTAGGTTCGTCTCTGCCGACGTATAAGCACAAGCAAAGCGCCCATACTGTGCGGAATATGGTAGACTTCGTGATCCCTAGCTTGCAGCTGGACTTTTGGATCGCGTCAAAGTTGATATCCGGTATAGTCGCAGAGCTAACCACTGCTTTGCCATCAGTAAAAGTATCACGAGGAAACTCGCAAGGGCGGACTCCTTCCAAGTGATTTTTCCAATAAGCGACGCCGTTAGCTGCTGATTCGTTTTGTAGATATTCGACGTAATCTCGGTATCGCGGTGCATTTGACATGAAAAGCTTCTCGTCGTACGCTGATACAAAATCGCTCAGTAGTGGGGTGAGGGAGCTGCCATCTGTAATCGTGTGGCTCATTTCCAGTTTGCAGACAGTTGAATCATCCAGCATCTGGCATATTGTCAATTGGTGCGGCGGCAATGAATCGTCATACTGGGCAGGTGGAAGTTTTAGTACTGCATCAATGTCGGGGGTAATATCTGCATGGTGAGATATAATTCTTGGCTCGAAATTCTGAAAGACAACTTGACTGAACGGGCTAAACTCGGAGGCATCTTGGACGAAGGCTGAGCGAAGGATCGTGTGACGCTGTACTGTTTGAGACCAAGCAGTGTGGAGTTTTTGGATGTTGATCGTCTGCTTAGCGACAACTGGCAACACTTTGAATACCAGTTCAACTCTATATAATTCTGGATTCTATGGAAACACATGGGATGTTAGCATTGAATCCATGGTTCAAGTGTAAGCACGTACCTTGATTTGACTGATCAGCAGCCCCTGCTGCATTGGAGTGCATTGGTATATATCTTCAACAAGAAGCCCTGTAGTAGACTCGATGAATCTGGTTGCTTGTGTCTGTTTGTCACTCTGTGCATCTTGCGGCAGCAGACAAACCGATTTTGCATCAGAAACCGAGCCCGCTAGTGGCATTTCCACATTTTTATCTGCAATGATCGTCGCAAATGGTGCAAGCTTTGCAATAGTCTGAAGGAACAATATATCGCGTACTGTGACCGAAAGATTTGCCTTCCGGCAACTCCACATTACCTGAATTGCGCTAAATGCAGAATAAATTAGCACATTATCACTACAAATTTTATTCCAAGGGCACTAACGCGATCGAATCGCCTCCTAGAGCCATAAATGATGTCTCGACTCCAATCTTTGACTTCGGTATTTGAAGAATTGCACTCCAAGCGTCCTGAAGAAGTCTCTCAGCCTTGGTTTCCGGTTGGCGGCTCTCGATTTCGGTCGAATGGTCTTCGCACTCGACCTCATTACTTTCTAAAGTTGTCTCAAGCCAGCCCTTGACCTTTGGCCGGTCGAGTTTCGTCGACCGATTGAGTGGGAATTTTTCTAAAATTACCCATGCTGTTGGTACCATGTAACTAGGTAGAACACTCACGAGTTTGGTTTTCAGTGTTGCTATCGTTGTTTTACCAGGTTGTTTTCGAGGTCCAGACAGAACATTCAGTTCGGCTGAATTGTCGCTTTCATATCCCGAATCACTAGTACCTGTGCTCTGGGGTGGCCAGTACAAAGAAATAACAGCAGTAAGGCGCTTGGTATACGCACCTTTTGTCGGAAGGAAAACAGCGGCATGTTCAACTTCTGTGCAAGCTGTAACGTGCCGCTCAATCTCACCTATTTCAAACCTTTGACCATTGAGCTTCATCTGGCCATCTTTTCTGCCCTTGAAGTCGAGTGTCCCTTAGAAATAATTAGGCTCTTTTCCAGATTTAAGGACTACTAACATACCGTCATGATTTTGGACAACAAGGTCACCAGTCTTGTAAAACCTCGAGCGTGTGGTAAATTGGCTTGACCATCGTGGGTTTTGGATAAATGATGCTGCTGTCTTCTCGGGATCATTCAAGTATTCCTTGGCCAAGCCATCCCCTTCTATCAAAAGTTCGCCGATAGTCCCGACAGGTGCAAGGCTATGATAATCTTCTGCTTCAACCACCCAGCATCTGCAACCAACACCACGGCCAATATTGCGTGCAGAATGTGAGTGGTCTGGCAAAATATCTTGTGCCGTATGCGTCATACATATGATTGAGCATTCTGTCGGGCCGTATGCTTGAATGAAGTTCAGGTTTTCGGAAAAGACCTTGATGCATTCCTCCTCGTGTGATTCGCCTCCTGAAACAAGTGTTTTAAGGGTTGGAACGTCTTGAGGCTTGAACAACTTCAAGACGGCCGGTGTTAGAAGTGCTAAATTAACTGTACTACTTAGCTCGCTTAATTTAAAACTAAGAGGTTAGCACTCACCTTGCAGGTCATTGATAGCTTTCACAATCTCTTCGGCCCGCTCATTTTCGTTTGGAATACAACAGCACCCACCGAAAATAAGTGTCGTGAGTATTTCCCCAACACTTACATCGAATGTGTACGCACAAAACTGCAATGTCCTTGAATGAGTACTGAAACCTATGGATTTACCGTGGGCCATTATGCTTGTAGATACAGCTCGGTGTTGTAAGACGACGCCCTTGTGAAATAGAGTTAGTACTACACAAAAAATTTAATAATCTGCATTTTCATACCTTTGGTGTACCAGTTGAGCCGCTTGTGAAAATTATGTAGGCTGCGTGATCCGGCGTGATAATTCGGGCAGGCATCCTCAAAAACGGCGAAGCGACATACTTCCCACGGCTGGCCGAGCTTAAGGGTATGACATTAACGGCAAGATCAGAGCATAGCTCGGCATTATTTGGCGAAACAAGCATAACCTGAAGTTTTCTGTTTTCAGATATTTGGCTGCAGATATCTTTAAGTCGCAGTGGCGGCAAAGCTGAGCTTAGAGGAACGAAACTTCATACAATCAGTTGAGGTTCACTGTTCTGGGGGAGAGGAACCAACGAAGCGCCAAGTTTCATAACGGCTACCATTGACACCACCTAGACAGATATATTAACACAAATTCGATCCCAGAGAACACAGTGACTTACAGCCCATAAGCTTTTCTCAAAACACAGGGGGACGTAGTTTTGATTTATGCCTACACCGAGGTTAGAGAGTTCATGAGCCAAGGCATCTGAAGCATCTTCAAGCTCTTTGAAGGTCATCTTTCCATCCCAAGAGTGTATCGCAGGACTCTCGGGACTATCCTGGCTGTGTTTCTGGATTAAGCAGTGCAGGACGCCATCCACACACTCTGACTCTTTGCTGTTCCATGATTGGAGCAAGTCATTGTCGTGGGGACTAAACAGCTCAATGCCAGCAACGGTCTGGCTTTCTGTGTTCGTAATTAGCTGATCAAAAACATGCTGCACCTGGCAGAGAAGAGATCGCATCTGCGCATGTGACATGACTTCAGGATCGTAGACAGCTCGAATGTTCACCTTATCTTCGATTAAGAAGCATTCTAATACCACCACATAACTGTCGTAGCCAAGTTCTCTAGCTTCTATGAGCTCAAGTCCCAACTCGTTGGCAAATAGTTCTTCTTTAGTCTGTGATTGAACTACCAGCAGACTCTGGAATTCGCAAGCCAAGCTTGTGTGAGTATTAAGACGTTTAATATTCTGCAATCCAAGATGTTCAAATCCCGGATTATCGAACATTAGCGTTGATTGCTCTTGGATACACTCAAGGAAGGCCGACACCGTCTGTGTCTTACTTTCAAATCGTACCCGAAATGGAATTGTTGTGATCGTTGGACCACAAAGCTGGTCAATTCCAGGTATAGGAGCGTTTCTTCCAGAAAGTGTAACCCCAAATACGATGTCTTGATCTGCATTCGAATAACGTGCTGCAACAGTTGCCCACGCCGCTCGGAGAAGTGTGGTGATTGTGATTTTTCCCGAGTGGTTGATTGGTAGCTGGATGGAGTGCTCGATGGCTTGTGTAGCACGCCATTGACTTAGGGATGTTGATGAGGTTTTGGGGAAGCTCGATGGCGTTGCCTCTTCGAGTTCATTTTCCCAGAAAGTTTCTGCTGCCTCTGTGTCAATATTAGACAGAAAGCTGACTAGTGATGCCATTGGAGGCATGTATGCTAATTCAATGCCTTGGTAGGCACGGTGAACTTGTTCCAAGAGCAGCTGGAAACTATAACCATCATACACAGAATGATGAGCAGTCCAAACAAAAAATGAATGACCATCTTGATTGAGCACACCACAGCGGTTCAGAGGCTCGCTGTAGCTTAATGGAGCTAATCTGTCCATGGCTAAATACTTTTCAAGTGAGCTTGAGGAGTGCCAAGTTGTTGGCTCATCAGTGATCACTTGTAGAGTTTTTTTGCCGGACATGACAATCCTAGTGCGAAGAGCCTCCGTGTTCTCTCTCACCACACCCCAAGCTTTTTTGAAGAGCTCTACATTCAATTCCTCAGGCAGGCGAAAAATGTATTGAGCAACATACGCCCCTGGTTGTGCTGCGCTAAGTGCCATCATTGCTTCTTGTAGTGGCGTACAAGGGAGCAAATCTCGTATCTGAAAAGGTGAGACTTGACAAGCTACCGAGATTTCAGCAAGATTTTCGCTAGTGGCTAGGTCTTTAGGGACCAAACTCCAGGCTTCTGGTCTTCCATATTCCTCCTCAGAAACTGTACTATCGAATTCAATAAGGGCAGCCATCTTCCGTAAGTCGCCTTCGGAACGAAGAATATTTGCGACGCTAAGTGACAGTCCCTTTCGTCTTGCAAAAGCCGAGAGCTTCATGGCTGAGACTGAATCGGCACCTAGTGTAAAAAAGCTGTCGTGTATTCCAATTATACTTTTGTCGAGCCGCAAAACAAGAGACCATAGTTCCTGCAGCGTGTTTTCCACTTCAGAGGGGCATTCATCTGCCATTGGTTCATGATTATCCTTCCTCTCAACGAGTGAGTATGTTTCGATTTGTGAATGGGAAAGCTCCTTAGCGATTAAGCGTAACTTTCCACGATCAAGTTTCCCAGAAACACTAAGTGGTGGCGTCTTTAGCGGAAGGTAAAGCGAAGGAACCTGGTATTCAGGGAGTACTTCACAAAGTCCTGTGTTCAACCCAGAAAAGGATTTTCTCAGTTCGTCTGTGAGTTCCAAAAGTTGCGTCACATCGTTAACATCCTCACTAGAGTTGTTTTCTAAGCACAAAAATGCTGCAAGCATAGGCTGTCTGTTTCCAGGTGTCACAAGCTCTACTGCAGATACGTGTACTTGAGGCAGTCTGTGCTTGATGTGATGCTCAATCTCACCTAGCTCAAGACGCTGGCCCCTCAGTTTCACTTGAGTACTATTGAATAGGTCAGTTTCAGGTGGCTTATGTAGATTTCAGTTTCTAGGGCTAAAGACTTACTCTTTTCGGCCAAGATATATGAGCTTGCCGTTTGAATCGTAGCGGGCCATATCTCCAGTTTTATAAAGTAGAGGCCTGGAACTTGAAGCACATTTAGCGTGCTTAGGTGTGAGTTGAATGCACTCTAAAAACAGATATCTCCATGGTGGAGCTTCAATCAATACATCTCCTGTTCTTTTCGCATCCCCGAGGTAACCCCTCATCAGTGCCGGGGACTCCATGAGCAGCTCCCCTCTTGCACCAGCTGCAGTTAGCTATGTTGTGGTCAGTGCTATCCAGTAATGAGAATAAGTGATTAATCTATACCTTTGAAGGATCGGAAGGATCTACAATCCAGCATAGTCCACCTAGTGCTTTACCAATGATGGTAGGTTGGTAGCTACTGGGAACAAATTCGTGTGCTGTGCAATATACTGTTGTCTCTGTTGGTCCATAGGCTTCAATCAAGCATAATTTATCTGCCCATGTCATGATGTCGTCTTCGCTGACCGCTTCTCCTCCTATTACCAGAGTCTGAAGCTCCGGAACCTCCGCTGGGGTAAGAGTTTGTAATACAGTTGGGGTGAAAAAGGCCTTGCATGGGAGATCAGTCTTTACGAGCCACAATTGCAGAAAAGAACTTACGTACCCAATTAACTCGCATATTTCTCATCGTCTCAGCCAGACTTGAAATTCGTTGTATATCTGACGGAATGCAGATACACCCACCGTATACGAGCGTAGTCAATATTTCCGATATACACGCGTCAAATGTGTAACTTTTAAAGGGTATAATCATTAGTATAATTCAGTTAAAGATCGGGAATGCAATATTGCCATACGTTGCAAATTGTAAAACACGAGACTTCGTTCCAAATTTCATGTATTTGCCGTGACTCGACATACTAGAGCTAGCCGCTCGGTGTTCAATAACCACGCCCTAAAAGACAATTAACTCGAAAGTTTTCTAAATGGAATAACGCTTACCTTTGGCTTTCCGGTCGAACCACTGGTGAAAATAACATACGCAGTATTATTTGGCGCAACTACCGTGCTGGGTAAAATTTGGTGAGGTGGTAAAGCTTCTATTGAGTCACGTGTTACAGCAACGACAGTTGCCACAATATCTTTACATAGCTCCTGGTACTGGTCTGCGACGAGTACAATACGGCCCCTCATCTGATCTATAAGGTCTTGCAGCCTTGCTTTTGGGTGAGACGGATTCACTATAAAGGTCAGAGGAAGGTAAATTCATCGGTGCGTAAGCGAGACACTTACAAGGAACAAATGCTGCACCAGCCTTGAGAATTGCGAGCATCGCAACAACTTCAG
Source organism: Pezicula radicicola (assembly GCA_003008705.1). NCBI lineage: Eukaryota > Fungi > Ascomycota > Leotiomycetes > Helotiales > Dermateaceae > Pezicula > Pezicula radicicola. Next base: position 32,808 of record PDUO01000028.1, read on the forward strand.
AGTTAGGCTTTTAGCATGATGGCATCTTATTACTTGAATTTGAGTGTATTTTTTCTTACCAGTCCACATGCTTTTATCAAAACATATACCAATTAAAGATTCCGGCCGTGCCCCAAGGTCGATGAGATGATGAGCTAATCGCGAAGAGAGTTGATCTAACTCAGAATAAGTGAGTGTACCATCCCAGCTACAAACGGCTTGTTGGTCGCGTTGCATCAGAGATTGTTTTCTTATTGAATCGTGCACAAGAAGATCGGATCCTATGGGTGCCGTGCAATTCCAACTTCGAATCAGCTCTAAGCTGTGTGAATTGAAAAGCTCAACATCTTTAAAGGGAAGAAGTGGTTTATTAATGAGTTGCTTCCATGCTATTTCAAAGGTGCTGGCAATATTTCTGGCCTGGCACTGCGATATGTGAGTTCCTTCAAACGCGAGTGATGCGCTTATCTGGGTTTCCTCTTTTGTGATGACAAGCAATCCCTGGATCTACATCAGGAATTAGTTACTTTGAGCTGTTTTTGACGTGATCCAAACTTACGCCAGGGTTTTCAACCCTCTGTGCTTCAAAAACTGACTCTATAGTTGTAGCGAGTTCTCCTTCCGAGTAGTAAATTGCGGTGTTGTAATTCGCGTGTGGGTCCGTTGAAGACTTTTGTTCCTCCCTACTACTTTTAGAGGCAAAAGCAACTTCCACAATTGTTGAAAATTCTGTCTTCTCTATACGAATTACCTTCGTTGCTTTGGTAGCAATGATATTTTCTGTATCATCGTCACATCGCTGATGGGTATTTCCAAAAAGTACAACATCCAATGCAGTGTAAGCAAAAAGAGTCAAACTCCATGCCGCGTTGATGGTATCAATTATTCGAATATTGTGTTCTTGACAAAAACTCTTTAGGCCTGAACTGCCAGACAGGTCGATGGTTACAGTTGCTATCCCTTCATGCCGTGACTCCTCGTCCTTTAGTGATAGAACGCACGATTCTGAACTGGTTCTAGCTGTAGAGGGCGGCATTGTAGGCTGATTCTGCTATGAGGGCTTTGAGATTTCTGGATTGGTATTTTAGACAATTAGAATAACAGTAGAGCACAAAGAAACACGCTGGATCATATCGTCTATAGAATTTTCCGCCCAGAATTATTGTTCCGTATCTACAGGCACACTTTGTCCCGAGACCCAGTCCTCAGAGACGTTTTTAATCTACAGTACTTCAACTAGCCCACTCATATGTAACTTCAAACTCTAAAATCCTAACAAAAAAAGAGACAGAGGAAGTACGAAACGGACGCATATTGCTGGTGAAAATCATTCTACTGTCGACATCAATAATACAGCTAGAAATCACCACGTGCAAGTTACGCCAAGTTGAAAAAGCTCTCCTTTGCTGAACGACGTATTCTTTCTACCGTATTCATTTTGCCGGTATACTTCATAGCCCACTGGGTAATAAAGCGACGGATTATGCCGTGAAACTCTCCCTCAAAAGGAGTGACTGAACACGCGAGCATGCTCAAAATGCCTCTTACGACTTGGTGATTTTTGGAATTTTTGCTCCCAAATCTCAAAACAGGCTCGCGGTATCATTCAACATTGGGGTAAAACAGAGCCCGCCGGTATTTAACCAGCAGATGATTAGCCGATTGGGCAACAACCCCTATGGAAAAGAACGTGGGAGTTAAGCGAGCGACTGTCCCATTTTAGTCTTGAAGGACTCCAATCTTTAAGCTTTAGCATTACTCTTGGCAAGTGCAGAACTCTTTTATGACAGCTCTTGGCATAGATCCACATATGACCAGTACCTGGGAGAGAGTGACCAGTGAAAACGATTTCTTGGGCAACGTTCTTTTGGGATGTTCTGCTTTCAAAAATGTTCGGCGGGCTCTATTTCAGGTAACGTAATATTATGTCTCCCGCAAATCCCCGTTTGAATAGCTTGTTGATGATGCCCACGTGGGCCAAATTCTAAATTTACTATTCTTCTTTCAGAATATTGATCCTTCTTTGCTTGCTTCCATTCTCCTTCGAAGTCGCCATGTAAAGTTATCACCACATGGAATTGAAGATGAGCGATGCAAAGGTGAACCATAGCAAGGGCAAGGAGGACCTGGAGTTAAACATCGAAAAACACCCACCATTGTTGCTTTCAGATAAGGAGAAAGAACTGCTGGAGCAGCAACTAGACTTTCCATCTAGCAAAGTTTCTTACCTGACGGTTAGTTCTGTCATTGGTCACATGACCATCGCCTAGAATTAAGGGGGAGAAATATCTCGCTAATATGGCAGCAGCTCTACAAATATGCCGACTCACTTGATACTATTATTCTTATTGTTTCGGTGATACTTGCTATTGCTGGTGGTGCTTCAAAACCTTTCATGGTCAGTATCGCTTAATTATCTATATTCTTTTGGCACTCCTGAGCAAGGGCTAATTAATTCACAGACGATAATCTTTGGCCAGGTAGCAGTGTCTATTAAGAACTTTACCAATGAGTCAGACACTTCTTCAGCTTTTACTGAATCAATCTCACAAAGAACTCTCTACCTTGTTTACTTGGGAATTGGACAGTCGGTGTCCTCTTTTTTCTCTTAGCACAGCTTCCGAATATATTAATTCGTCAACTAGGTTCTTTGCCATTTTCCTCTCAACTGCAGGCTTCCTTTACACTGGAGAACATATCACACATGTAATCCGGTAATTAAAAGCACCACATATTGCAGCCAAAAAAAAGCTAAAATATTACAGTGAACAGTACTTGGCCGCTCTGATGCGCCAAAACATCGCATTTTTTGATGCGCTTGGAACAGGAGAGATTTCAAATTCTATCACCTCAAACACCGTGAATTCTACCACTTTGACATTCTTCCTTCTACTAACTTAAATCTAGAATCTAATCCAAGATGCGATATCACAGAACGTTCCGCTTGTCATAGCAGGTGTTGCCGCTTTCATCTCGGCCTTCATCATCAGCTTTATCAAGTCATGGAAGCTAGCTTTGATTCTGAGCTCAACAGTCATCGTAATTTTTGGTATTAATTTGAAAGGTGCACCTATGATTATGAAATTCAGGAAGAAAACTTCGGAAATGTACAACGCTAGCGGGGTTGTGGCCGAAGAGGGAATATCATCCATCCGAGACCTGATAGCCTCTGGGTCTCAGGATAGAGTCGCAGAACATTATGAGGCTCATTTGAAAGAATCAACTAAATGGGGGCTTAAAGGTCTGCACCATTCACTTTGTTATGAAAAGGATTGAACCTAACCCCCTTTCTCGCAGCAAAAATTGTCCAAGGCTGTGTCATGGGCACTATGATTTGCGTTGTATATTTGAATTATGTTAGTATAAAGCAAGTCTTTAGTGCCTCTTTGAGCATATACTAACAGCCAAGGGTCTCGCATTTTGGATGGGCTCTAGATATGTTGTTTCATCAGACGCGGCAGTGGGTAGTATTCTCACGATCCTTCTGGCGATGATGGTTTGGTATTATCTCTACAATTTTCTTTTGTAGACTTTCTAACATATCGTAGTGCGTCACTCGGGGAAATTGCACCACATGCACAAGCTTTTGGAGCTGGCGTTGCCGCAGCAGGCCGCATTTTCGATACCATTTCCAGAATTTCTCCTATTGGAAGCTCTTCTGAAAACCTCCAGCCTGAACAGCTCAGAGGAGAAATTGAGATGAAACAAATTAAGCATATATACCCATCACGACCGAATGTTTTAGTACTCGACAACCTTGACCTTATTTTTCCAGCCGGCAAAACGACTGCTCTTGTTGGGGCTTCAGGCTCGGGGAAAAGCACTATTGTAGGACTGATTGAACGATTTTACGGTACATTTATCTTTCCATTATTCCAATAATACGCACTGATAAATTCTGCAGATCCTATATGCGGAAAAATTTTATTGGACGGAATTGACATCTCGAGGATGGATCTAAAGTTTCTACGAAAACAAATCTCAGTCGTCAGCCAAGACCCGACTCTCTTTGACCAGACAATTTTCGAGAATATTGGGCAAGGACTCATCAACAGCCCATATGAGTTCGTTGACTTGAATATCAAAACAGAACTAATTGAGAAAGCTGCAAAACTGGCCAATGCTCATGACTTCATTGAAAGTCTTCCCGAAGGATATCAAACAAAAGTTGGACAACACGGCCATCTCTTATCTGGTGGTCAGAAACAACGCATTGCAATTGCAAGAGCAGTTGTTAAGGAGCCTCGTATTCTGTTACTAGATGAGCGTCTGTTAAGTGTATATCGGTATTTAAACAACGACTAATGGTTCATAGCAACTTCGGCACTAGACAACGAGTCGGAGCGCATTGTTCAAGTCGCACTACAACAGGCATCAGAAGGTCGAACAACTATCATAGTGGCTGTAAGTTTCCGCTTATGTTTTTAAATATAAACATCGGTTCTAATACATTCAAGCATCGATTATCTACCATCGAAAATGCTAATAACATTGTTGTCCTTCAAAATGGCAAAATTATCGAACAAGGTACACATATTCAACTCATGGCAAATAAGGCGACCTACTATAATTCTGTCCAGTCCCAAAGCATCCAGAACACTAGAAATCAGAATGATATTGAGCCTGAATTATCTCTTATATCAGACTTAGACACAACGACCCAAGATCCAGATCTTGAGAAATCCGAGGTCTTAGGCAAGAAGATAGATGTGGCTCTGGAAAGGCCAATATCAAAGAATAAAGATACACACTATTCGTTGTTATCCTTGATAGCATTCATCGGCAATTTTAACAGGTCCGACGCTGCTATTATGGGCACCGGATTACTGTGTTCCATAATTACCGGCCTTGCGAGTCCTATCCATTCCATCTTCTTTGCAAAACTCATAGTAGGACATCTCTATAACCGCATTTTGAGGCTGAATCACTAAAACATGCCAGGTGGCACTCAGTCTTCTAGCGGGCCAATATACGTCTCTCCGCCATGACGCAAATTTGTACATACATTATCCTCTCGTTTTGCTAGACTTTTTTGGCTGATGGTTCTTCTAGCTGGTCACTTATGTACTTGATGCTTGCATTTGTACAACTGATTGCTTTCTTTGGTCAAGGATACACCTTTGGCCTCTGTTCGGAAAGGCTTATCTACAGATCCCGAAGCCAATCATACCGTCATCTCTTACGCCAATCTGTAGACTTCTTCGACGCAGAAGGAAACTCAGTAGGTGCACTAACGACATTCCTTGCAACACAAACAGCAAATTTGGCCGGCCTCAGTGGCACCACTCTAGGGACATTGCTTTCGTTGGTAAGCACGCTTTTGGGTGCAATCATTCTCTCATTGGTGGTTGCATGGAAGTTAGCCCTCGTTTGTACTGCAACAGTACCGGTGCTTCTTGCCTGTGGCTTTCTTCGAGTAAGAATGCTCTCCGTATTCCAACAAAACGCTAAGAAAATGTACGAGTCATCTGCATCACTAGCACTAGAAGCCGTAGGAGCTATTCGAACTATAGCATCTTTGACCGCAGAGTCTGCTGTTTCAAGCCGCTTTCACAAGTCCCTGCAGGAGCAACGAATTAAAAGTTTGCCATCGATCTTGAAATCGTCATGTCTGTATGCTTTGTCTCAATCACTAATATACTTTTGTCTTGCACTTGGATTTTGGTACGGAAGTCATCTTATTTCGAACAAGGATTTAGACATGCTTCAGTTCTATATTGTCTTTATGGCTATTACATATGGCGTGCAATCAGCAGGTGCCTTTTTTGCATTCGCACCAGATATCGGTAAAGCTCATCCGTCGGTTATATTTATTCGGGAGACTAATACTGTCAAGGGAAATCGAAGCAAGCCGCACAGGAACTAAAGTCTCTTTTCGAAAGAAAGCCACTTATTGACTTTTGGTCAGAAGAGGGTTTGGTGCTAGATACAGTTCGTGGCGACATTGAATTCCAGGAGGTCGGTTTCTCGTATCCCCTGCGAGCAGAGCTACCTGTTTTAAACAATCTCAATATCATCGCCAAGGCAGGCTCATACATTGCTCTGGTCGGTTCTAGCGGTTGTGGCAAGAGCACTGCTATTGCTCTCCTTGAAAGATTCTACGATCCGATATCAGGTCGCGTATTGTTGGATGGTCATGATATCTCCACGTTGAATGTTAAGAATTATCGTTCTCATATTGCGCTGGTGGGCCAAGAGCCGGCTCTGTAAGCAATAACAATTACAACTTGTACAACGGGCTAGCTAATTCTTAAATTCTAGGTATCAAGGGACAATCCGAGGAAATATTCTTTTCGGGACCGCTGAGACTGTATCAGAGGAGCTGTTTTCGAAAGTCTGTAAAGACGCTGCTATCAATGAATTTGTGGTGCGTAACCGTCTGCTATATGCTATGTCAGAATATTAACAGAAATCTAGATGAGCCTTCCAGAAGGGTATAATACTATCGTCGGCGCCAAAGGCGTTCTGCTTTCGGGTGGACAACGGCAAAGAATTGCAATCGCCCGCGCTCTAATTCGACAACCACGAAGTGAGCAATCAGTTCTGACTTATAAGGCTAAATGACTCAAGCTGACAAACGTTATGTAGTTCTTTTGCTCGATGAAGCAACTTCGGCACTCGATAGCGGAAGCGAGGAGACTGTTCAGAAAGCCCTTGATGCAGCTGCATGTGGACGTACAACAATTGTTGTCGCACATCGTCTAAGCACCATCAAGAATGCAGACACTATATACGTCTTACACAAGGGTCGAGTTGTAGAACAGGGTAACAACAACGAGCTGCTGGCAAGAAAGGGAAGATATTTTGAATTAGCAATGGCACAGGAAATATAGAAACAAGAACCCCTAAAATAATACGTCATTACTAGTGGGATCCTTGATTTGTGTACTGCTTAAACTTAAAGATTAAGAAAAGTATAAATTAATAAGTTTGCCCAGACTCAAAGTAATACACAATAATCCAGCTTGAGGTTTCATTGCTGAAATAGGTACAGTTGAGCGCATACTATGATAACGACACTTCCTTTCTTCAGGATCAAATTGCAGCAAAGTTTTATTCCTATTATGGGTATTTCATGTAACATGTGGGTTTTATATCCTCACCGCATCCAATCACTCTCTAAAAAACTCTCTGGGGCTAACATGCTAGGCAGGCTACATAGGTCTCGTCCTATGGTTCGCTTAATTCGCAGAAAATAGTCTTCAATTCACTCTTCTGCGACTCATACGGCCTACATATCGCAGTGAATGGTCTTGAACCAATTCACTATTTCATGACATCCATACGAACTTAATTAGGTGAATACATGTGGTTCTGATACCTATTTAAAGCCGGCCTCGGCCCATCCTCTTCCTCCACACTCCATCAACCTTTCAACATCGCCTTTGAGGCAACCCATATTCATCAGTACTACTTTTCACAACAATTCAATTAGGATGCCATCAACACCTTATTAGTCGGCAACCGCTTCGCCTCTTCTCACTACACCGACATCATCTTCCGCGCAGAGCAGCCCACCTTGAACATAGATTCAACCCCAGTAGCTCTTGACGTGTAGAACTCCCAGGTAAGTCGTGCATAATCTGTACAATCGTCATGGTTTCAAATTAACTTATTACGTCCAGAATGTCGTCCAAGTGGGTTCTAGTCGAAGCTGAAGACGCACAGTCTGAGGACGAGTTTGTCATGATGGACATCCCAACCGAATCGAGCGATAACGGCAAGAAGCCCACAACATCCGGAACAGCCCACCAAAAGAATTCCTCCAAACTTCCAAAACCTTCTACCACTGCTCCCAAGAAAAATGTCGATAAGTCCAGCGCACCTGCCATTGCAAACACCAAAGACTTCCCTGAGCTCCTGAAATCCTCTAAGTCCAACACCACCACCACGGCCACCACACAAGAGAAGCACAAGCCAATCCGCCTTCACAAGTTCCAGCATGTGATGAAGTACGAGTGCAACAATGACCTCAAAGTCTTCCACGAGAAAGTTCTGACAGAACTAGAAGGTGCACATGAGAACCTCGAGTTCAGTCGTGAAGAGGAATATGAAGGAGAAAAGAAGAATCCTTGCTTCCTGGACCTCAAGAAAGACCTTGGCAACCAAATTCGCTCCATGTGGACTGATACACAGATCTGGGAACTTGCCCAGGCGTTGAAGCTGGATTACAACACTCTTTCTGATCGCGACTTACAGCGCCAAACTCGCCTATGCGTTGATCGACTCTATCAGAAGTCCCTCCTTGCGTTCCCTACTCACTAGACTCAATATTGTACTGGGACATAAGCGCAAGAAGCACATAAATCGCTTTTCTCTTCATAGGTTTGCACACTTTCCCTCCTTTTATTCCCCAAATATAGAGCTAACTAATTTCAGAGTCATAAACCTTGGGAATTTAACTTATGGAAGCTAGCTCCTGAATCTGGGATGGTTTGGGTTTAGGAAAGGAACTGGGAGGTGGTGGTATGGGGTTTTTTGTTGCTTGCCTATGCAATATTTTTACGCGGCATTAAACTCGATGATACAGCTCTGCAGAGGTCGTAGCACTTTCCCTTCCAACAAGAACACTTGTAGCCAGCCAGAGTAAACTGAGAAAATCTCTTTCCTTCCATTTGTTTAGCCATGTGATCTGAAAATGCAAACTTGTGATATTGTGACTTAAGAACACTTTTGTTATTTATAGCTAAAGACTAAGGACAACTACGCACTCCTTCTGTTATACTTTATCCTTTAGTAGACACTAATACACTGCATTCACTTGATGGACGTCCTCACTTTACTGTCATTTCCTCTTCAGTATATCATCACGTTGCAAGACTTAGCCATTTTCACTTACCTACATTCCTACAAAGAAGACAAGATTAGATAAAATAAATGCATAGAGAATTATCTTGTGTATTACGTATAAATTTCGAGAATGATAATAGTCAGAATATGTAAGAGAAGTACTGAATCTTTTGAAGTGAAAACGTAGTCAAAATGTACTGGATGCGAGACAGGGGGTATTTGTCGTTACATTATTTACCACAAAATTTTATACAATAATGGTATATTAATAATCAACAATATATATGACATGTTTCTACACTTGCTTTTCCTTTTTCTGTAGAACACCGTATTCAAACCGGGTCTATTAGCTAAATCACTTCTTTGGGAAGCCTTGTTATTCTCCCTGGCTCTTAGGACGTGGGAAGTATTTGGCAACAGCGCCAAGGCTTCCTGCAATGAGCTTGTGTAATGACCAAGTCGCTTTATGCTTGCTAATGAATGATAATAATACTACAACAAAACGCCAACCTCAAGAAAAAGGAAGCCCTATGACGAAAAATTGAAAGAATTGCGAATTTGGAAAAAAATCCTATCTTAAAGATAGAGAATTTGATTATGGCCTGCCGTTTAGTATCTAAACCTTTGGAAATAGTTTGCTTGTCAAGAATAGCGCGGCAGTTTTGAGCTGATCCACATACGAGTAGCCCAGGCGTGATCACTGGTATCACCATGATGACGATCACATCCTTCGGTTGGTATTGACGAAGGCAAATAAGTAATAGCTGTTCTAGACTTGCTAATGGACAAGATATATTTATGGACCCATTTCCGGTGGATAGGCTCATTTGGAAGGAATAGAAGGACCAGAACCAAAGTGACCTTGGCGCATTGAAGCTCACACGTGACTGATTCCCCTGGTTTTTAGAGATGGCTCTGAACACCGGTGTAGTACTCTAGATCGCACGAAAGGCTTCTATCCGAGAGCCAAGTCAGATTTCCAGCAATTTGTTCCATTCCCACGATAATAAGCGTATTAGCGAGCGGCAAGATCTTAGCGATGAGATCATGCATGTCATGCTTGACTTTATCAGACACTAATAAGACTTTGCACAGTGTATTATTATTAATTCTGCAAGTAGAATGCCATTAGCGCAGTCTTACAAGGATAAATTCGATGTGTTGGGGCGGTTGAAACAATTGAAACCTATCAAACTCGTTGAAAATTTTGGAGCGCTAATGACAATACACTGTAGCAATTCTGAATGGCAAATATGACGGTGATTTGGAACCTTCAATTTACCTAGAGTATGAATATGAGTCAACTTGGTTTCTAAACTTCAGAATTGGAAGGGTAAGTCTTGTATTTAGAAGTTTACTTTGAATCTTTGATCCACAAAGCTTCGGGTGAAAGTGCTCAGCGAATGGCAGTTTTCAATTCGGCATTGTCGGCTGAAGTGGTTATGCGGTTAACTCTTCTCTTCCCGGATTTACGCTGGCAACACTTGCGGATATGATATGGACATATTGGAGATGTCACACTAGATCCCGCTAACATGCCAGTCGGTGTTGGCAACAATATAGATGATACAATATTGAAGCATTTGCCATAATAATGCGACAATGTGAAATAGGATTCTATATAATTCAGATAGAGAAGCTGCATAGATATTTATTTCTCCACATGTGAACTTGAATCATCTAGCGCTGACTGAATCCAAAGAGAAACGAGAAGGCTTTCCTGCAAGCTTGCAACTTCCTATTTTACCCCTTCACAGCTTTTGATAAATATGAAAGAAAGGCCCATCGGGTACTTCAAGAACATTAATTTGCGTGGTGGAGGATATGTTGTATATACAAGATTTGAAATTTAACAATGATATCACAATATATAAATGACGTGATGCTTTCAAATTCAGCTTATGCTAGGCTTGTGAGCCCCCATGCCGGGCAGGTGTGTAGATCACGGGCCGCAGGAAATAGCCGACGACACTGCTACAGATGACAGTCCACGGAGTATTCAACACTAAGAAGATATTTAGTACCTTGAAGCCGTATTTCCTATTATCATAATACTTTTCACTTTCATATCAAAGTTTCTGGATGGCCTTCCATCCCATTGCTACGAGATATAGCCGATAAAATCTAGTATTATTTAAACCCCACTCTTCCAATGTTGCATCTGTAAGCGACGACGTGAAGTACCAGTTCGAGGGGATTTCTTATCAGTGGCCTAACTGTTATCATGAGTATGCAGGGCCAGAACATTTTGCTTTCATAAGAATGCTATATCATTGGTTAAAAAAAATATTGATAGTAAGAGAAACCCCATTTCTCGCGTTTAAGATAGAAATCTGGATGAGTTTACTTCGGAGGAACTCCCTTTTTCAGCTTCAAAAGTATGGAGATGTTCTTATCTTGGCACGTTGATGCTTCTGTGTAGATATCGAAGTCGTTATCGAGATCGAGATGCTTGATGGATCTCTTCAAACTTCCACTTTCTATCATACCTACTGTTCGTGTCTACGTTTACAGCCAGGGTTCTTGAGATAAGAGTTGTGTTATCTTGGATCGGCAGATCAAGCATGTGTTGCTTTTATGTAGCTAATATAATATGATTGAGACTCCTCAATTTGATCTTAGTCTCTTTACCATACATCTACCCAGCCTTTTGTCGATATCAGTTTTGCCTCAACCCGTGCAATCATGGATCACTTGGAAGAACATGACGAAACTAAGTGGCCGCCAGGAACCGTTCGTCTCGAGACAATGCACCAAACGAAAGGAACAGATATTATTCTCCAACCCCGACCAAGCGATGACCCAAACGATCCACTGAATTGGTCCCGGTGGCGTAAAAATTGGAACTTTGCGCTTTGTTGTTTCTACGCCCTAATGGTATTTGCATTAATCGATATGGCGACTCCAACTTGGGCACCCATGAACGAAGAGCTCGGTTTCAGCTATGCAATTCTAAATGATAGCTACGCGATAGGTTGTGGAACACTTGCCTTCGGAGCTTTTCTGATGATTCCGTTTGCTCTTAAATATGGCCGTCGACCGATCTATATTATTAGTACTCTTATACAGTTTGCTATCTCGGTTTGGTCTGCCAAGCTGGAGACTGTAGCTGATCTCATGCTTGTCAATGCTTTCAGCTGTGGCGTCGGTGCTCTTGCTGAAGTCATCGTTCAGATGACGGTTGCAGACATCTTCTTCGTTCATCAACGTGGTCTTATGAATACTATCTATGTCTGGGTCGGAAACGTTGGCAGCTCGTTAGGCGCAACTGCTGCGGGATACAGTTCGTATATATCCAATTCAATTCTTTTTTTTCAGCTGCCACATGAAGCTATTTTTTCAAGTGGTCTTTGCTCGTGCTCCTAAAGTTTTTGAACGAGGGAATTGCTAACACCTATTATCTGAACAGTGACCCTGTCGCAGGGTTGGAGATGGGTGTGGTGGTGGAATGCAATATTTTTCGGCCTTTGCATCATCCTCTTCGCCTTCACGTACGAAGAAACCAAATATACCAATCCATATATCTCAGGCCTTGATCCAGAAGAACAACGAGACCCACTATCACAGTCACACCCAGAGCCGACAGAGAATCCCGCGGACGAGAAGAAAGCCCCTTCAACAGGAATAATCGAGCCATCCTCGACAAATTCCAAAAATGAAGCTGAGGAGGCAGGTCGAATTCAACCACTCACCGAGATTTCCATCAACCCTAATATCCCACGAAAGACATACTGGCAGAAATTGTCAATATCAACAACATCTGAGGGGACTTTCAAGAGCTTCGCCCGACACAGCTACCAGCCAGCTGCAATCCTTTTTACAACCCCAGCCGTCTTCTACATGTCATTTGTCTATGGCGTTATGGGAGCTTGGGGCACTGTAATGGTAACTGTTTTATCTTCCCTAATGACACTCCCACCTTATAATTTCGACTCAGCACAAATTGGCCTCATGAGCTTACCTTCCTTCATTGGAATGACACTTGGCTCGCTTATTATCGGACCCGTAAGCGACCGGTCTATCATTTACCTGGCTCGTCGGAACAAAGGAATTTACGAACCAGAGATGAGGCTTTGGGCGATGGCTCCGTTCGTTCCTCTTGTTCCTATCGGCGCACTTATGTTCGGTATTGGGTTGAATAATGGGCTTTCGTGGCCTATTATCGCTGTTGGCTCCGCGATTTGCAATTTAGGAACTGCTCCAATTAGCAGTCTTGCGCTGACTTATATCACTGATTCTTATACTGAGGTAAGCAGCACTATTTTATCATACCAATAATAAATAGTACTGACTTTAAGCGACAGATCGTTGGTGATGCACTGGTCGGCGTAACGTTTACACGGAATGCAATTGCCACAATCTTTGTGTTTTGTCTAACTCCTTGGATTGCGGCAAATGGTGTTGAGAATGTCTTTATTACAATAACTGTCATTGGAACAGTTGTATTGTTTTTTGTCTTTGTGTTCATCTTCTTTGGCAAAAAATTCCGAATTTGGACTGCCACGAGATACCGGTACTATGCTAAGAGGCAGTTTGGTGCAAGGAGAGTGTAATCATGGTGTAGTGTTGCCGTTCAGTTGTGGCATACTAGAATACTTAGAAGACTTAGTACCAATAATTTCAAGTTTAGAACTTTAAAGGCATTTTATCATTTGTCCTATTGGCAATCCCACGCTCTTCCTCTGTTGGCTAATAAACAGCATGGAAAATCGTAGTGATCAATTTGGTGGTTTTCTAATTTCCGGTCTTCCCTATCTCTTGTGGTTGAATTTATGTTGCTTCTCTCTGCCTGATTAGATGTGTCAAGACGAAGTACTGTAGGTATTTCATAAGTTCATGATTACCCGCTGGTACGCGACTTTCATGGAACTAGTACAAGAACAATACAAGGGCCCTGCATTCCTCTTCGTCATATCTTACTTAGCAACGTCTCCACGCTATTCTTCGTCGATACACTCGTTTCTTTCACCAACTTTGCAATCGCCTTGAACCTAGCCGCATTAAAGTATTAGTACGGATGAAAAATACCCAAACTGACATATTACCAGTCTAGAGACTTACTCCGGGATTCCAGCATCGCCCATACACTCAAACATCCAACTCTCACTTGTGGTCACTACAGCTCCCTCCTTTCTAAGCCGATCCAATGCAATTGGCACTTCTTGGCGATTGCACGAACTCACGCCATCTGCAATTATGTAGACTTTATGTCCTGCTTTCAGCAGATCGAGTGCTGTTTGTGTTACGCAGATGTGAGATTCGATTCCAACGATTGCAACTTCAGACGGTGTCTCGGCGCCTTGGGTCTTGGTAGGAAAGGCCGACGAGATAGGTGGGATGTACATGCTAAAGGCTGTCTTGTTGACGACCTTGGTAGGGGATGGGAGCGTGAGTTCCGAGCAGGTGTCACCTAAACGGGCTGCATTTTGGGTCGTCGCGTATACGGGGATATTAAGAACTTCGGCAGCTTTAAGGAGCTTTTGCGTTGTTGCTATTCTATGCTTTTGTGTTAGCCAGCTTGCAAAGGGCTTCAAATCTTGAATTTAAGTTGCTTACACTTTCTCATACTCCCAGATTTGACCGCGGAATTTCTCTTGAATATCACATACACTGTAAACACCATAGCCATCAGCACATAAGCCCTACCTATCGCCCACCTGGTCTGGGTTGGAGAAGAGAGGGGGGGTTGGAGACGGACAAGAGTGCTGGCCTGGCTGAAATTGGGTTAGCGAATCCATCTCTTCCAGGTTACATTGGGTTGCGCCGAAGTACACATACTGAGCCTTCTTCCCTTAATTTCTGCCATGGCTGTGACGTTGGCTATGTGGTGTTCTATTCTGATGAGGTCTTGTCTAGGGAATTTTGGCGGGGTATCCTTACTGCCGAGGAGCACGGAGACGGGGTTTATTTTTTCCCGAGGTCACGTGTGTGTTCAGGTCCTTCCATTTTCCAGGTTGGTGCGAACTGGTGATCCCCTTCCCCTTTCATCCAACAACCTCTCCTTCATCGCGACTGTCGACCTTCCACAACTCAATATAAGGTGGGGTGGACTATAATTACGCTGATCCTCAAAAAGCTCATATATCCTGAATTATTGTCAGATATCATCAACATTTTCTAATCTAATAAGGTACATAATGGTCCATGTCATGTCATCTCATCACATGCAGCATCGCAAGGGAGCCCTCGCAAGCCATTATTGCGCGCAAGCTACTGTGCGTATTACATTCAATAGTGTAGTAGTTTTGACATCAACTGCTATCAACAAACGACTTTGACCACCTTCCATTGTCTACCCCTGATCCGGCCCTGCACTACTGCGGGAGAACTCCTGAGGACTACTATACTTGGCATCAGATATAACAGCACCCAGCGCTGCTTTGAATTTTCTACACTAGGGAAATGACTATGTACACGAAAGGTATCTGGTGAGTACGCCAGTTCTACTGGGAAATGCCACCACCATACTCCCAAGACGTAAAATCAACCCACAAACCAGCCACTCCCCGACTCTTTTTTTCCGAACGTCTTCCGGAGATTTTCTTCTTTAGACTGGGGGTGGAACGGCTTGAGCAGCCGGAATGCTACCCATTGAACCACCTTTCATCGCTGGAGCGGGTATGTTTGCGGGAGCATTTGCTGAGGCTGCCTTGTACGCAGCAAATGTCTGATTGGCAGCGGCGTTTACTGTCATCACCATGCCCAACTGGCAATGAGGACCCTGCGCGCAATAAAGATACATAGGCTCCGTGGAGTTTATGGGCACGTCAAAAGTGTTGACAGTCGCCTCGCCCATTGCAACTGGTACAAATCCGGAGTTGACACCTGCGGCATTCTGGTCAAAATTGTTCACTGGTTGGCAAGGCTCATTGAAGGTTGACTGGGTGACAGTGTGGTTCTCCCTATCAACAAATCAGTACGTTGTTTTTCTCAGGAAGCAAGAGTGAAAGTCATGAGACGTGATTTCAGAGTCGTGAGACAGTGTTTCAATGTCACAAGTCTAAAGAAATATGTTGCTTACATGGAGAATTGGAATTGAAGAATATCTCCTGGAGCAGCCGAAACTTCACTGGGTGTGAAGACCAAAGATTTGTTCCTGTTCGTGGACCCAACCACAATAGTGATGATTTTATTGGTGACTGCAGCTGCGCCAGATGTGGGTGTGGCTTCTGCGGGTTTGCTAGTGGTCTCCGCTGCAGGCTTGACCGTAGATGTTGCTTTTTCACCACCTCCAGCGCCTTTACCACCTTTCTCAAGCTCGGCTGGCGATCCTAAATAATGTCAGTGCTGAGCAAAGACCAAGATGCCAAGCTGAGGACGTGCAACATTGTGCTAAGAGGTGGAAGTAGTAATAGTGGAGGACACATACTATACGCTACACCAGCGGAAGCCACTTGTGAGAAGGCCAGAGCTGCCACTGCAGCAGAGAGAGAAACCATGTTAAGCTTCATAATGTAGGGGCTGAAACCGAAAATTACGAGAAAAAGAAGGATTACGAAAAGAAAACTGGAGCTGCTCAGAGAAGGTACAAAGTGAATGTTTTCAATTAAGTTGGAAGATACTCATCCTTTCTATATGAGGACTTCAGCTTGCAAGTGTAAGTTGATTTAGAAGCATCCATAGCAGCTGGCCTCGTTTCGCATCAGAATTTGAGAAGTCAACGTCTGGTCTCTACGATTTCTCATCATTCAAGTCGATGCGATATGGACTTCGGACCAAATTTTCTGTGCTTCAGTCATTATTCTGCACAAAGCTAAGCACCGAAGCCCGATGCGAGTGATCGGATGTTTCTAGTTTCATCGGCTGTATCGAAGTGCGATGAAGTAAGCTTTAGATCGTGCTTGTATAGAGCTCTACCTTAGCACGTGCTCAGGGGAGTGTAGGGAAGGAAGTTCCCCAGACAACTGTCACAACTGTTTCCTTTAGCGAGAATAATGATCTACAAAACTATCGATCGCATGCTCTGGGCTGTGCTGAATTGGTTATTCTTCATTCGATGTTCAAGAGCCTCATGGGTACTGATGTAACTCCCAAACCTTGTTAGGCTTAGACTTGCGAAGAGGACCAAGCGCACGAAACAGACGGTGCGAACCCGACGCCGCCATCTCATCGCATCGCAAAACATTCTAAGCACAGATACTATCTAGCCTTCAAGATGGCACATAACTAACAGCACAAGCTCGTACACCACAAGTCAAGGGGATTGATACAGGACGGGACAGGATGTCGAAGACTCGAAACGTCAAGATTGGCTTCCTGAGTCCCTGACTATGGAGTTCCTGGCGTTTAGCACATCCCGTTGGCTGAAGTTGCGAGGCATATAAGCCAAAGCTGCCCTCCATATTGCTCTTTATTCACTCGCATCAACTCTCAAAGTACACTCTTCTGTCTTCTCATATACCCGTGCTCAACTCACGTATCCTCCAAAATACAATACTCATAATGTCTGCACCAGCTCAGAGCTCAAATGGCACAACAGGTAGTGGTAGCGGACCTGTAACGAACAAGTGGTCAGCTATCCCAGGTCCACTTGGAATTGAGGCCGCGAGCCTGAAAGGCAAAGTAGCATTAGTGACTGGATCTGGTACATTGCCACCCTGTGCGCAGCATTTCCCTATGTGATACTGACGAAGAAATAGGCCGAGGTATCGGACGAGAAATGGCATTAGAGCTTGGTCGTCGTGGAGCAAAGGTTGTCGTCAACTATGCCAATGCTGGGGAAGCTGCACACGAGGTTGTCGATCAAATCAAGAAATCAGGCAGTGACGCCATTGCCATCAAGGCGAACGTTTCTGTTGTAAAGGATATCATCAATCTTTTTGAGCAAGCAGTTGCACACTTTGGCGAGCTTAACATCGTGGCTTCCAATTCTGGTGTCGTCACTTTCGGACATGTCAAGGATGTCACCGAGGAGGAATATGATCGTGTTATGAACATCAACACCAGAGGGCAGTTCTTCGTTGCTCGTGAGGCATACAAGCATCTTTCCGTCGGTGGTAGACTCATCATGATGGGCTCCATCACTGGCCAGGCAAAGGGCGTCCCAATGCATACAGGTCCGTTACCTTAAATTCCTCAGAGAATATATCTTAAGTCTAACATTGTACAGTCTACTCTGGTAGCAAGGGTGCCATCGAGACCTTTGTCAGATGTATGGCAATCGACTTCGGTGACAAGAAGATCACCGTCAACTGCATCGCACCCGGTGGAATCAAGACCGACATGTACCACAAGGTGTGCCGCGAGTACATCCCCGGAGGAGCAAAGCTCAACGACGACGAGGTTGACGAGTACGCATGTACATGGTCGCCTCTCCATCGTGTTGGTCTCCCAATCGATATCGCTCGTGTCGTTTGCTTCCTCGCTTCTCAGGATGGTGAGTGGATTAATGGAAAGGTTATTGGTATTGATGGTGGTGCGTGCATGTAAATTGCACCGCATATATTGGGGTAGGATAATGTAGCTAGGGATATGGGAATATATATATTGGGGCTAGAATAATTATATCATTTTAGCTGCTACATATTTTCTTAGTATCACTGTCTATATCAAGTGGATCACCATTGTGAGTTGAAGAGTAATAGTCTTTAGCGACACGTTATAGTATAAAGCTCTACCTTCTTACATATTGGAAATAATTTTATTTTCTAAGGAGCAATGCATCCATCCAGGAGGTGTATTGAGAGGTTTATTAATTGTTATTTGACTTAAAACTACAGCCTCTCTTAAACATTTCATGCCATTGATTGCTTTAGTATTCAGAAGCACAATTAAAGCGGTTATCGGACAGTAATATTTTTGACTTATCACCGGAAGGATTCTGAATTCACAGCAGACCGGAGGTAATTTCAGCTATTTAAATCAAGCTCTAGATTACGAATGAACTTAAATGCCGAAAATTCTATCCTTCAGGCTGCTGTCAGACTGCAATAGCATTGCTCTGTTCGAGAAGGGTTCTATATTCACAGCAGAGTGGAGATGATTTCAACTACTTAAACCAAGATCTAGCTCACGAATAATCAGCACTCAAACAACCCTGATAGCCATTGTGGCCCATTTTGTCACGTGTCGGAGTATATCCTCATTCTGGCCATAATTGCTTCTTCTTTTTCGGGCCTTTCGCTCAGGCCACTAGCAACCCTGTTTTATATTGTAGCGCTCTACGCGCAATGCCGTCGCATCCGGAATGCCTTATTTTGTATGGAAATCAGGCTCTAATTGATGCTCAGCTCTCGTATATAAAGGCCTACTGCCTCCCACTCATTTTGAAGCATCAGACAATTCAGACTCTTACTCAAATCGCCACTATTGTGCTCGAGGGTTCATACCAGTTCTCTTAAGCCTTAGTATCCAACTGAACAACCTTAGCCTTACTTAGCCACCATAAATCACCCTCTCTTGTTTTCCTCTGTATCTGATATAATTCGTCGATTAGAGCTGGTACAAAGGTTCCAGGGCCCTATTAAAGAACGAAGAATTTAGTTTAGTATTGGATTAATTGAGTGGGGGTTTGGGAGGAGGGGATTGTATACTTTGACATCTCCACGGATTGCGGCTATTTCTGCTGCGATTTCGTAGTGAAGTAGGCCGGCGATGACGGCTAGGAGTTTGTCTCTGCGAGGATTGTTAGTTGTTTATGTGGTGTGGTAAATTAATGTACTGTGAGAGCTGAGGATGTTACTCGTTAAGTGTTGGGTTGGGAACCGGACAGAAGTGTAGACAATCCTAACCCTTGAGTGATCCACTTGGTTTAACAACCTAACTTGAGTATTTGGCCAGTAAATAAAGCGATTACTACCACTCTAAATTCTGGCCATGAGAAAAAGAATTTGGACGCAAATACGTACCCGGCACAGACAGCTAGCGTGGCAGATATGATTGTTCCAACAACGCAACCACTGCCAGTGATTTTGCCAAGGAGTTCATGGCCATTCGAGATGGCATACGTGCGGTCTCCATCAGAGACTATATCTGTAGCGCCAGTCATAAGAACAACATTTCGTTCCCGAACCGCAAGTTCACGAACAAGTATCGCCTTTTCGTTGTCGTTTAAGCCGCTAGATCCACTGTCTACACCTCGTTGTGCCACAATTTGACCCGCAACAGTCTTGATCTCAGCTTCGTTGCCTTTGATTACATCGAAATAACCACCTGCCATAAGGGTCTTGACCGCTGCTCTTCGAACAGCTGTTGCACCGGCGCCAACAGGATCGAAAACGACAGGTCGACCTTGCAAGTTATAGGCTCGAAGAGCTTTGGTGAAATTCTCTAGTCCTTCACCGGTTGTTGTTCCCATATTTATAACAAGAGCACCGCCAAGCTTGCTGAGATCTTCAGCTTCGTCTCCGTTATTTGCCATGATGGGAGAAGCACCAATAGCTAGGGCAACATTTGCAGAGAAATTTTGGACAACGAGGTTCGTCATGTTGTGTGATAATGGGCCCTTTTCGCCCACAGCCTTGATGATGGAAGGGACCTGAGCGACAAGGTCTTTGACATCTCGAACCTTTTCGGTCTTTAGAGACTCAGCTGCGAAAGGAGGAGGCGATCGGACGAGCCTAAGTAGCTCGGCAGACGCTTCTGTAGGATGCTCTGCTGCAACGATAGCGCTCACAATTGCGACTCCATCCAGTTTTTTCTTCGAGCTAGATGCTTGATACACTACTCGCTGGACATTGGACGCATTGATGCCGCCAATAACTACAGTTCTTACTTCTGTATAAGAGGATATTTCTTGTAGGATTTCCTTTGCGCCAGCAGTGCCAATTATATCCTTGGTGTTTGTTTTGCTGTGTTGCGAGAAGTTAGCTAAGAACTACGGAATACACGGCGACAAAAAACTCACGTCGCAGTGGAAAAGATGGTCCCGATGCCGAGATAATCTGCTCCATCTTCGCATGCAATTCTAGCTTCTTCAATCGAAGATACAGTAACTCCGATAATTGCATCCGGGCCTAACAATTTTCTCGCACCTTTAAGATCTGTTTATGGTTAGAAGCTGATATAGGTTTGGACTTGTAGTCTTGTGGGCGTACTGAGGTCATCTTGTCCAATATGAACACCCTCGCACGCAACTGCAAGAGCAACATCAACTCGATCGTTGATTAGCAGGGGAACACCGTAACGTTGAGTGACCTGATGTAACTTTCGAGCAGTGGCAACAAGATCCTTTGTATCACTGACTTTGTCTCGGTACTGCACAATAGTGACACCGCCTTTCAGGGCAGCTTCAACAACGTCGACAAGGTCTTTGTTACCAAGTATGGCTGGAGTAGAGTCCGTTACCAAGTAAAGAGAGTAGTCAGCCTGACCTGGCGCCATATTCAAGAAGTAGGCTGGCTTCGTGCTTATACTTGCCCAATTAGTTTGAATGCTTTTAGACCCCTGTTGCCATTGCCACGACCCAGTGGAAGATGAAAAAAGAGGGGGAGGAGAAAACATACAATTTCGGACTTTCGGGAGATGCGGGGACTTCTTTGAGGCTAGTAAAAAAAAACAAGTGTGCTAACACGAATTTGCCTGAGAGGAGAAAAGAACACAAACCTGTCTTACCTTAGAATTTATTTCTTCAAAGTGATACAATGAGAACCCACTATGTTGCAAGAAAATAGTGGCACGTTTTGAGCTACCTACTCTGGTACCGTACTCAAAACAGATTGATCACTCACAACAAGTCAAAGTCAACTCTGAAAAAGGAGGCCAAGCGACACGAAACAAGAAGATAAGTATATCCTCAAAGAATGTAAGCTTGATGCAGGACGGCCAAAGAAGGCCAAAGAAGGCTGCTGAATTTTCTCGCAACAAGTCGCAAACGTCACTTCCACCACGTTCTTCCGCCCCCCTAGTGCCCGTGGACACTCTAATCAAAAGCGGCGCTGAGATTGAAAGATTCCACAAGCTGAGTTACTCAAGCCAAGTCAATAATTAAAATTAGAAGAAGAAAAAAAACCACTCTTTCCTGGGCGAAGCATAGCAGAATCATCTCCAGCCACTTGGGTGTCTACTGGAGTACACCAATCTCAGCTCTCACTTTCTTGACACGTTTCTCAGACCAGACAGACCAAAAGTGAGGAGAGCTGCTGCCTTTGTCCAATCCATCCTTCGAGTCACGTGTGAGTGCTGGTGGCGCCCACTTTTCCGAGGCAGCATTTGCTCTTTCGTAACTTTCTTTTCCACTTCCCTTCCATTACAACCACACACACACACACACACTCTCACAATCCAACAAAGTCTTTCAACCACGAAAAGGCCTTTGACAGCACATCGACAAACCTTCAACCTCTGTTGCCCTTTGTACCCCCCATCCCCCTCCCCTCATCCGACCTCACAATAAAATATCCTCATTCTTGACAGCCTCCTTCGCCCTCAAACAGAGCGCGCAACCTTTCAGGCATCCGCAGACGCCTATTCACACTCACATAGGAAGGACACTTCCCTCATCCTCTTCAACAAAGTCATCACACGTCAAGTGATACTCTGCGTTATATGTATTTCACACCCGACGCCAACGACCTCAGACATCAGCCGCCTCTCGAGCTGCAACCATTTCGCATACCGCGGAAGCCTTGTAGCCCCTACTTCAGTTCTAACGGGTAATATTCCAATCCAGCATCAAGATCTCTCTATGCGTCGTTAGCACCCCAATCACTCTCAATTTCCTCGACATCATTCTCGCCTCTGCTCCTACATGTCCGTGTCTCCGTGTCACCCGGATCCTTAAAACACACGCTTTACCGTACCAATTCCGAAGAAAATCACATTAACCGCAAGCATGGCCACTGTCAATATCCGTCGCGATGTCAGCGACCCCTTCTACCGATACAAGATGGAGAAGATTCAATCCAAGATTGAAGGCAAGGGCAACGGTATCAAGACAGTTATCGTCAATCTAAGCAGCGTTGCACAGTCACTCGCACGTCCTGGCGCATACGTAATCAAGTACTTCGGCTTCGAACTTGGAGCTCAGACCAATACCAACCCTGCCGACGATCGTTGGATTATCAACGGTGCCCATGAGGCTTCCAAACTGCAGGACTATCTTGATGGCTTTATTACCAAATTCGTTCTCTGCAAGAAGTGCAAGAATCCCGAAACCGAAGTAGTCATTAAGGATGGCCGCATCTTGCTCGACTGCAAGGCCTGTGGTCAACGGTCCGATGTCGACCTTCGTCTCAAGCTCAGTGGTTTCATTCTCAAGAACCAGCCAAAGAAGGGCAAGAAGGACAAGGCTGCCAAGAAGGAGGCCCGCAGAGCTAAACACAACGGCAATGGTGATGTAGAGGAGAACGGACACGGTGACAGTGGCGAGGGCTCCGAGAATGGCTCCAACGAGAACGGCGACCTAGCTATCGAGGCCGGAAGTGATGACGAACTCACTCGCAAGATCAAGGCCGGTGCTGAGGAAGTCGATACACCTGTTGAAGTTAGGGATGATGAATGGACTGTCGACATGTCGGCAGAAGCTGTTCGTGCTCGTCAACAGCAACTTCCTGATGACCTGAAGCAGAAGCTTGTCCTTGGAGGCGGTGATGATGACGATGAAGACGGCGAAGGTGGTGGAAACTCAAGCTACGATCAACTTGGCACCTGGATCATCAACGAGGCTGAAGAAAAGGGCGGTGTCACCAATGTCGAAGATGTTGAAATCTATTTGAAGGCCAAGGAGCTAGGCATTGAGTCCAAGCATCGTACTCTCCTCGTCTTGATTCAGACCATCTTTGATGATGACATTGTCAAACAGATTCCCGCACGAGCCGGTATGCTCAAGAAGGCACGTAAATATATTCTAGTTCAGGTACAGCAGTACTAACAATTCCCATAGATGACCACATCTGAGAAGCACGAAAAAGCTCTCCTCGGTGGTGTTGAACGATTCATTGGCCTCCGCGGCGAAACAAACGATGCCATCTACAAGGAGACACCCAAGATCCTTGTGGCCTTGTATGATGATGAAATCGTCACCGAAGATGTCATCAAGAAATGGGGTACCAAAGCCAGCAAGAAATACATCGATCTCAAGACCAGCAAGAAGGTCCGCAAGTCGGCTGAGCCTTTCCTCACTTGGCTCGAGCAAGCCGAGAGTGATGATGACTCCGAGTAGGAGTCTCTATAGACTATTCGATGTCCTCTAGGGCGTGTGGCTCTTTCAGTTTCACTACAACAGAAATACGGACCTTTTGTCGGGATGCGAAGTATTCCATGGTTTTGGAACCGACGTTCGATTGGAGCTCTAGCTGTGGAAAAAATTGAGTTTTTGTTGTCCTTGTATTTTTCCATTTTCCCATTTCACTCAACTCCTGTCACTGGTCATACGAAAAGTTGGGGATGTTGCGCTTCTGCGGTGCCAGTGCTTGCTTGTATCAAAGAAATCAGAATTTTCCTCTCCATAACATTGCTCTATTGATAGGCTATATTTGGCGTGTCTCCCCGTAAATGACAAAAGTGACACATTCAATGGCAGTCTCACAACTCATTGGTATAGCTTTAGTGACTGAAAAGGGTCATAACTAGTCCTAAGGCTTAGAAGCCTTATGATCTTTTACAGGAGACCAGAAAGCGTGTCTACTCTGTAGCATTGATTATCCCCGTGATGCACATGAACTAAAAATCAACCTCAATCGCATTCATATGACTTGCAATATCTACATGTAGCCTAATCAATGGCCGCGCCAATCTCTTTTTCCTCATCTAAACAATAACCCCCTTCCCCATCCCCATCCCCATCTCCAACTCAACAAACCTATACCCCTCAAGCACAGGCCTCTCCCTCCTCACTTCCATCTCTCCCAAAAGCCCCCTCACATACAAAGCCAACCAAACAGCATCGGCATTAACAACCTCCAAAGCCTCTCTGACATCCTCCCTCTTCGGAACCAACTCTACCAGCAATTCCAAAACTTGATCAAAAGATTCATCATCGATTCGGATATACCTTACTATATTAATCAATAATGATACGATAGCTTCCCAGACTTGAGAACTTTGTGAGAAGATTCCTCTTCCTCCTTTTCCTTTTCTTGCTGTTTCTACTTCTTTTTTGGATTTGAGAGATAGTTGCATGATAGAGGTCCATTCGACTGCTATTCTTGAGGAGAGGAAATCACCTGCTGCTTCGGCGAGGGAAGAGAGTGCTGTGCAGGCGGAGATAATGACAAAGGATTCGGGGTCGTAGAGACGGGTTATTAGGACGGGCCAGATGTCGTTTAGGAGGGGGAGGAATGCGTCTTCGTTGTTTTGGAGGGCGGTTGCGGAGGTTGTTATGAGGTTTAGGAGTTTGGAGCGGAGGATTGGGGAGGATGAAGTTAGGTAGTGTTGGGAGAGGCGGGCTATGGATTGGAGCATGTTGTATGTTTTTGTTGGTGGCGGTTTGGCTATCTCGGCTTCTGGTTCTTCTGGGCGGAGTCCGTCCTCTTCATCTTCATTTTCATCGAGAGACGTTAGCTTTTCTCGCTCTTTTTGGGCTTCGTCGAGTAGGGTTTGGGCGGATTTCCAAGGGGCATTTAGGAACTCTTCGTGTGGGTGTAGCTCTTCATTTTGGGTCTTTTTCCGCTTTGTGATAGTACTTGCTATTGAAGATAGTGTTGGACCTTCTGGGGTGATTTTGCGATGTGAGATTGTGGTTGTAGGTGTCCCAGAGGTTATTTGTAGCTGGTCAGATTTGGCACCTACCTCTACAATCTCGCCAAGCACGGAGAAGAGGAGTTCGACGAGGCGGTGATAGCCGTGGAAGTTGTCTAGTGCAGCGAATATAGACGCTACGACATCATCAAGGTAGAGAAGGAGTGAGGGACCAGTCAGACGAATCATCATCACAAGGACTTGTGGCGCTTGTGGTGATATGTCGAAGGTATTGAGACGGAGCGAGATGGCGTTTACCATATAGTCTGCATTTGAGACGATCAGGTCGCTGGTACTCTTGTAAGCGCAGGCCGAAGAGAGGATGTTTAGGGTTGTGATAGCGTGGGAGCGGAGGCGGGAATTTGATGAGCCCAGAAGTTGGGTTACAGGATACAGAGTATCAATTAATTCTGTACGAAAGTCCTCTTTGAGATGCTGGGCGGTGGCGGCCACCACTTCAAGAGCTATGCCCTGAAGTCGCCAATCGGCTGTTTGATCAGAAGGATCAGCTGATTGAAGGACGGATAGGGAATATGAGAATAGCTCTTGGCTGATAGCTTCTTGCTCATCAGAGTTTGTTAGGGAGGATTCAAGAAATTCATCTAGCTCTGCATTGGCGGAAGCCGCTGATTGGAGAAGGTGGAAAGACAGCCAGTAGGCG
The DNA here is from genome assembly GCA_003008705.1 of Pezicula radicicola. Lineage (NCBI taxonomy): Eukaryota > Fungi > Ascomycota > Leotiomycetes > Helotiales > Dermateaceae > Pezicula > Pezicula radicicola. The sequence goes on from PDUO01000028.1 coordinate 58,855, forward strand.
GAAAGTTGACTATGTCCAGTGGCACCTCGCATGTATTCTATCATTTCGCTGGCCATGCTGAGTTGAACTTGCCTGTTCCCCAATGTAGATAGAAACGACAGGAGGTGTGCTCGTGTTTCCTTTTGGCTCTCCGCAGCCATCAGAATTGGATCGAAGTTCTTGACAAGTGCGTTTTCAGTCGCTAATGTTGTCAATGCCTGACTATTCAAGTCAAATGGGGCCTCTTCTACACTTTTCTTAGAAGCTCCCGGCTCTAGCAACACAGTCACACTGTCTCGTAATGATGTGGCTAAGGTATCCTCCAATATGGAAGACCCAAGATTTAGGTTTGCGAGCAACTCCTGTGCTGCCGAAAGTCGCCTAAGAGAATTCCCTTTTGCTGTCTCATCATTTGCCTGCATAACTCTTGGAAGACTAGATACCCAGTTATAGGTGGTGCTTTTAATATGTTCACCAATATCAGAATGAATAGCTGCGAGATCAACCAAAGTTGTTCGTCTACTTGCAAAAAGTCCACCGATACCTTCCTCGGGCTCGATTCCGGACATCATCATGCAAGTCTCTACTAGCATTAGAGCAGATTCTGCGAGGGTTTCATGACACTCGTCCAGTAGTACAAGGCACAGTCGGTTGAGGGCCTTGCGTACATCCCCAGATTCATGGTTTCGAAGTCTTACGACGTTGGCAAGTGCAAGCTTGATTTGGGCTGTAGTTGCATTTAACCAAGATTTAGTAAGGGTCTGTTGTTCCTTCCCAGCAGGAGGTTCTTTGTCTTTATATGATCGAGTACGAATGTCACTTAGGATCGAAGTGAGCACTTGTTGAAGAACGTCTAGTCCAGAAACAAGTGTCTTACGTGCTCGTTTCGACGATGTACTTGGCATGAGGCTTTTAGTCAACGCTGAGATTGTACCAGGAAGGAATGTTGACAGAGCTTCTTGGTCCTTTACACATTTCCATGTGGCATCAAGTGCTTTCAAAGCTCGAAGTTGGACTTCGGCTGATGGTCCGTCCATAACTCCCTCCAGAATCACGGTAACACAGTGACCGAGTGCAGGCACTGTTGCATCTTCTACAAGAAATGCTGGACCTTTGGGTACGTTCCCTAAGGCTATAAATAACGATGCCAAAGCATCATATGCCTCAATGATGAGCTCCTCTGGTGCTGGCTTCGCATCCTGACCAGGTACTCCCCCGGCGATGAATGTGAGTAAAAGAAGAAGTTGCTTCGCCAGCTCCAAAGATATAGTGTTTTTCCAACCATAAGTGAGTAGAATATTGAGGCATTTGATAGTAAGCTCAGAGAGACGATTGCTGGATGTCTGCTTATGTTGCAGAATCAAGGAGAGCGGAAAGAAGACATAGTCCGCAAGCTTGCCATCAAAAACGCCATCATCTCGGCAGCATTTCTCCTTGAGCAGTTGATAGAGCCGACTAGTAGAATCTACCAGAGCTTTGGAAGTCTTCGCCGTGGCATCATTCCCACGGCGAGCAAGGTCGCTCAATTCTACGCAACGCGGTCGCAGCTTTTTAGAGGTCAGCAAATGTGAGGTGAATGAGGAAAAGTGTGTCTTACTTGTTGGAAAAGCTCATTCCTCTCGGAGCGAGCATCTGGATCCATGACTTGTACTTAACAAGTAGCATTTTCTCCGATGGCCAAGTATGTTGTAAACTGAAATCAATCTCCAAGGCTGCGATGAACAAAACCGCCCTGGCGCAAGGCTGAGCTGACCTTTTCAATCAGGCCAATCAGAGACAGCAGATGTCGGGTACTGTACCTAGAGAATCACATGACTTTGCAGAGTAATATCCCGTCAGCCTTGCCCAAACAATGTTGAATGTTCTCAAAGAGATGTCAAAACATCGACAAGTGCTTCAATAAACACAACAGCAGCTCTGTTGCTAGAGTGGAGGATGTTGTGGCTGTCCCACGTGGCTGATTTAAGGACCTTGCGAAAAGCCAGAGCGTCAAAGAGTCGGAGACTGAGAGTCGAGATGCATCGAGACCGTTGATCTGCGAAAACTGCGTTATGCAACAAACACCTTTCTTTCTGTTCTTTGAAGGCCTTCTTGGAATGTTATTCGTTGCCTCGGTTGCATCTTGTTGAGGTTGATTTCGACGCAGCAAGGTTGACGTTGTGGTGATTCAAAGTTGCATCACTTTGCTATTCCTTTTTGTTCTCCTGAGTCCTGGCAGATGGCTGTCAAGTTTCATATATTGACTCTACCTTTGAAGTCTCAAGACAAGAGCGCACATCGTTCTTTCTCACGAGTTGCTTGTCACAAGTGGTTGTGCTTGCCCGACGAAAAGGGCGTTTTGACTCGTCAACACGAAGGAACTCCCAATGGCTTGAATGTGATGCGAGCCAAAAGAGCCTGTTTGGGATGATTCTATGTTGATACCTTCGTAATACGAACCTTCACAGCTGCAATCAAATGTTTGTTGCAGATCGTTCTTTTGGCCGATCATGAAGTCTGGATGGGCCTGAATGGTCGAGACTACATCAGATCGTCGATCGATGCAACTCAGATGTGCAACAAGACAAAGGAGGCTTTTTTAAGAAGAATATTTGCAGCGCTCGAGGCTTGATCAATAGAATATGTCGAAATGCAACAAAAGACTCCTTATTCTTGCTCGCAAATAAAAATTGTGGCTTCCTGTAGTAAAACTACGTGGCTTGCTAGGTACCGCCACGTATTAAATTGCTTGCAGGGATATTTTGGGGCCTATAAACATGTAATGTTAATTTCATGGCTTATGAGAGTTGAAATACACCTAGCAACTTAGTATTCATACTTTTTATTTTCCATTGAGGTCGCTTTCGAGAGTTAGCCGATAGTGAAGAGCCAGATATATGAAGCTGTCTAGTCTCTCAAATCAGTAAGTTGGATTTCGTGAGTTAGGAAAGTGACTACACAACCGACATTAGCAAAATCATAATCACGAAGTCGTCGAGAAGCTCCTTCCATTTCTAGTCGTTTCGTTTTGGTCATTTGTGTGAGTGGTGATAGTTGTGAAATACTGAAACTAAGTTAAAGTCCTCCACTTTACATTTATAGGGAGAGTTGTGCCGACGAGTTCATGAACAGCTTAATTTCACAAATCTTTTTTCAAACTATAAATTGCCCGAACTAAGTGGGTTTCTCAAGCTAAGTGAGATGTTCAAGTCAAGTGAGTTGCTAGAATTAAGTAGGTGACTTAGAACCACGAAGTGTGGATGTGTCTCTATCACAGGCAGGTGTTCTAGTTTTTGTAGAAAACACCATGGTGCTTTCCTTCTTGTGGTGCCTTTCCAAGTTTTGGCTAGCTCTGAGCGCCTTGCTGCTTCTCTTTCCTCGCGAACAACCAAATCTTGCTTTCAACAGCACAAACAATATTAACAATCCCAATCTCCATAACTGCCAAAACTTATGTTAGTCATACCTTTCGAACAGATATATCATTGATTCTGACATTCTCGAGTAGCAAACCCCACACACAAAACAATGGATAATCCTTCATTTCCTATGCCGACTCCCCAGCAACTCGCCAAAACAGCCGTAATCGTTACTAACTGGGCTCATATGATAACCTACTATTACTTTCTCGACTCAAGCATCATGTCATCTCCCGTTCCAGCGTTACAACTATTGGAAGCCTGCGGGGCTTCCGAAATCTCTATCGAACAACCCGGTTATCTACCCCACAGGATTAACACTCTCAATCACCCTTATTCTTGGCCTCGCTTCATGCTATCCGTATGTAGGTCATGGTGGTGTGGCAGTTCTCCTGGTATCTGGTTCCAGGCACATGTTGCTGTTCCGGCTGGTACTGATGAGTCTTATTTTGCGTATGAACCGAACCACGAGAAGAGTTCAAGGGATAGTAAAGAGCGGCCCACAGAGCCGCTTTTAGCACCCCAGCGCAATTCACCAAGAGTCAAGGAGAGTTCGGAAGACCTTCAATTCACCACAGATGATCTGGACACGAGAGAAAAAAAGCATGATGGTGCGGTTACGACTGAGGAGGAAAAAGACGTCATTATGGATGAGCAGGGGGGGCGTGATAGTTGACATACTACTATCACTGAGGAATGTAATTATAACGACGAGGGTCATAAAATTGATGAAGATTATGACGCTGTTAACAGACTGAGCGAGTTCTGGTTTTGACGGTGGGAAGAAGGACTGTAAATACGTTTCACGGAGTTGAATAAAGCCTAGCCTACGTTTGAAGCACCTGCTTGATTTGAGTAACTGACTTGAAGTGGCTTTATTTGAGTGAGTGACTTGATTTGGATGGCTGAGATAATTGAGGGAGCTAAGTTGATTTCGGCAATTTACTTTGTGAACAACTCACTTTAACGAGTGCCACTAGGCATTATACCCGACTAAAGCTCTGAATTAGCTGAAGTAAGTCTCGCCCAAAGGCTAATTTAAAAAGGCCAAGGTTCCCAAAATCCAGAAATTCATAACCGCGCAATTATTTTCAAGAACCTGTAGACTCAGCTTTCATCTCATCAACATAAGCCCTCCTAATACCCTTCGTGCTCTCAGCATCACCCTCACTCATATACAAAACATCCTTATCCCTAGCCGAAAAACTCTGCAACGGAATACTTCCAACATTACTTCTAATCCCATATGCCTTACTCGTCTCGTTCCCAGTTCCATAACCCCTCTGTCTCGTTACTTGTGACTGATTTCGACTGCTCTTGAAAACTGCTGGTGCGTATCGGTCGATGAGAGGTTTGAGAGCTGGGACCGAGGACGCTATTATACCGAGTGCTAGTTCGCAGCCTGAGGTTACGGAGACGGCGAAGGTATCCCACGTTGGGTCTTCGCTGTCCCAAAATTTTACCAGGTAGGCCATACGGGCTATACCGGCTATGCAGGAACTGAAGGAGGGAGGAAAGTCAGTACTTTTTGTTTGAGTAGATGGTGTAGATAAGAGTAACCATAGATTTTTCTTACATGAATCCCAGAGAGAAGATACCTAGGAGAACCTTCTTTTTCCTTTGAGAAGCCTGCAAGGCTATTCATGAAATTCGTCAATCCTATTCTGCAATTTTTACTGATGTGAGAGACTTACCTAACACAGTAGGAATAGGTAGTACAAGAATCCAGATATCGGTTATAATATACAATGTCGAAGCTGTATAATTAAAGACAATCGAATTAAAACAAGTATAATTCTTAACGCCGCTCGGATTCCAAGACGCAGCAATGGGGTTACACCCAAAGGCCGTTGCTAGTGCTACAGCCAGAGTCATGGCAATTACCAAGAAGAAGGTTGCGAGAATTGCTTTTCGGATTGGTGAGAAGATTCTTAGGTAAAGGAAGAGGATGGAAATTTTTATCAGCCCGCTGATTATTGGATACATTATGTGGGTTGTGTAGCGTAGCTGGATTTTTGTAAGTTGTTGTTCATTGCCTGTTCTAAGGGATTAGAGTACGTGGACTGAAAATGAAATCACTTACAATTCCTGATGGTAGTACTTGTGCTTTTTGGATCGTCCATAGATGTCTTCCGGCTCCATAATGTACACCTACATACTTAAATCTCTTTTCTCTGGAAATGTTGACATCAGAAGTATTACTTACTGAAACACACAACAACGATATTCGAGACGGCTGCAAAGGTAGCAGCAATCATAAACCAGTCATCAAGTCCCATATGCCGTACTACAATAGATCGTGAGATAGTCCGTAGTACAACTACAACTGCAGCGATAAGAGTAATCGTGACATTGACGCCAAGAATGATGGGTCCTCGATTCTCAGCCGACTTTCCATCCACAAAAAGTAAGCATACGAATCCGTGTTTCCCTCAATGTAGAGAAGAGACATCAACAGAATAAATGAAGACTTACCTCTGCAGCAGAATGAGTTGCCGTTGTCGAAGACATTCTGACTTCTAAGTCGGTAGACACGGGCCTTCGATGCTTCGAGTGCAAAGTGGAGGATGATGAATTGGAGTGAAGATCTCAGCCGTCTTCGGGAAGCGGGAGGTTTCTATTATGGAGAATGTCAGGACATTAGGATGGAGCACCGCAACTTTGAGCTCAGACAACGAAAGCCACTTCTACAACAGGTGATAATCTGCACTACGAAGGGATCGAATAGAAGTCTTTCCTCAGCGCTCGTACCGTCTCCATCAAACAGGCTCTTGGAATTCGGAATCGGACCATATATCTTGATTTAGATGCGTACCAGATCCTTGGGTTGGTTTGTTGATAAAAGGACACTATCCGTCCTGGGTGGGAGAAAACAGGGTTCTACTTGTTGGTTTACTTCTAGTGCTTGTACTGTACACATTTGGTACTGTAGATAACTTGATAATACAGTACCTTCCCCCTCGCTTGTCTTGAAACTAGTCCTCTTCTTCCGCTGTGCCGTTACTGTACTATGCCGGTCTTAGTGTTGTAGGGATATGGCCCCTGAAAAGCCATTTACTTGGCATATCCCCTTCTCACTCTCAACCTTCACCGAACTTACAAAAGTGTTATTTAGAATTTCGAATTCTGCTTTAGTAAGCAACTTATGTCAACATAAAAGAAAATGATCATAGAGTCAGCAACGGCGGTCCAACAACGACAGTGGATTGGATCATTAGATTGATATACTATAGACCTCGTGCCTTCAATTTTCCTTTGAGTAGATTAGTAGCTGCGTTCTTGCAGGAACGTGACGAAATTGTGAAAGTGTTACTACTCATAACTTGAAGAAGTTAAGCGACAAAACACGGCTACTTCGGAGCAAGTAGCCCAGAAAGCAAAAGTTTACGGCATCTCCGGCTGATATATTTCCATTAGCCAACAGCTGTGCCTCTCTCATACTCAGACTTCCATATGCCGTCGTCTTCAAAACTCAACTAATAAAACAGTCGTATGCTTCAACATGATATTTCTGCAGCAGAGGATTTCGGGCATACAAAGGGGGTTAGCAAGAGAGTGATAGGATGCCGACTGCCGAGTTAACCGAGCCACTTTCCCTATTCCTCAAATTCGGGATTGAAGGCCGTCGGGATTGGTTCCAAGGAGCCAAAGAAAGGTTGCAACATTTCCTGGTACCAGAAGCTTACTGTCCCAACGGATTTCTGTGGCTTTGACGCCTCTTCCAGACATATTTTTACAACCAACGAGGTTATTTTAGAATACCAGGGAACTGTGCAAGTGCACGTTGGGCCAGGGTATGCCGAGGGGAATTGGAGAAAAACGCTCGGTTGGGCAACTTGCCCGTCTGTGCCTGAAAACAGTGGAGTTCCACTCATCAACTCGGACGACTTTGCATACCAATGTACCAAGTATCCGGGTCGTTATCAACTTCCTGGCAGGCTGGCAGGCTGGCATCATCCGATGGCAATCTCGAACATATTGCTGTGCCTTTCTCTTACGATATCCTTATTTCCGCTGTGGATTTATGAACAAGCCAACCTGCGCTTCCGTTGTTCCCCTCGACCACGGATGCAGCACAACTTCTCACAGATTTGACTCCGCTTGCTGCCCCCAAAATTGAAATTTGACTGATTGGTCTATTGACTTTTGATTGTTAATAATGGCATAATCAATAGCCTCTAGTAGGTGGACTACGCGGCTCTTCTCTGTCCAAAACTTCTCTTAAGTAGAGAAAAACCTTGTGCTTTTTTTGTAATCCTTACCCCCTCTACGTCAAAAAGCACTCTTTATTCCTTGTCTTCCACGGGTTTTCACTCTTTCTTGCAAATGAAAACTTACCACGAATCCTTGCTCCCTCAAGTACAGTAACTACTCAAAATGCCATTCCTCTTCTCTCTCAACCTTGGCACCGTCGTCACCGCCGTCTTCGCCTCATTAATCGGAACAACGACAGCACACTTCAACATCGACAACTCATTCAAAATAGACGTACACTCACACGCCATTCCAACAAGATGGTACAATGCACTAATCGAAGCCGGTTACCCAGTCACAAACGGTACACTTTACGTTGATAAATTCCCGGTCTCTGGAACCTGGGATATCACATCTCACCTGGCAGCTATGGATACCAATGGACTGAATTACTCAACATTGAGTATTAGTGCTCCAGGAGTTACGTTTCTATATGATGATGCGGCTGCTGCCTTACAATTGGCTCAGTTGATAAATGATGAGATGTATAATTATACACAACAATATCCTGATCGTCTTGGAGCTATGTGTTTACTTCCACTTCCTCACATCAATGAATCTTTGACCGAAATAGCCGTATGTTACCTTAAGCTCACCCAAAATTTGTAAACTAAAATAAAATAAATTTAATTAATACTAATTATTCAATATAACAGAGATGTCTCGACTACCTAAACTTCGACGGCATAGGGATGTACACCAACTTCCACGGACTCTACCTCGGAAATCGAACCCTAGATCCAATAATGTCTCTCATAGAAGACAAAAACGCAACAGTCTTCGTACATCCCTCAGCACCATCCTGTGCAGGAGCCGCAATCGGCTATCCAGACCCGATGTCCGAATATCCATTCGATTCAGTACGAGCGATGGAAAATCTACTGCTAGCAGGTCAACGAGCTGCATTCCCTGATATCAACATGATTTTCCCGCATGGTGGTGGTGCTATGCCTTATCTCGGGGGACGTATAGCTGGAATTTCTTCGTTGAGTTTTTTGGGGGGTTTAAGTGTTGCTACTTCCGTGGCTCAGTTTCAGAATTACTTCTTTGACACGGCTAGTGCGACTAGTGTTGTGCAGTTGGTTGCTATGAATGCTTTTGGCGGGATAAAGAAGATTGTTACTGGGACTGATTGTAAGTTATCTATTTTCTTAATTTCTTTTTTGTCATCTTTTAATTAGGGAGGGAACTAAGCTAATTGAATTCGAATTTGTAGATCCTTATGTACCTTTGGTACAATCTACACCTGCACTTGCAGCTATTCAGACAAATGGTGGATATACTGATGATGAAATGGCACTTATCAATAATCAAAATGTCCTTGGTATCTTTCCTCGGATTGTCGCAAAGCTTGGGTTAACTAGTAGTAATACCACTACTGCATAATTTATGACGGGTACATAAAGTTCAATGAAGAAATACCTCAACTAGTATTAGCAATGTTAATGTCTAATTCTATACTCATCAATTCGTGTTGGACTTGATCCTTGATAATGCCCAACCTTTAGTTTTAAAAAGAGGTTCTTTAGAGGCTATCTTCCTCTTACCCTATGAACATAGTATCTAAAGCAAAAGATATAAAACGCGTTAATATCAAGCAGAGAGAGCAAAGCCTAACCAAGCAATTTTCCAAATTAAAGCTTTTACATCCGGTGTATCGATCCAACCAAGTGGTGGCTAGTCACATGCCTTATCTCCGCGGTGACACCTTCACTCTCACATAATCCTAAATTATGAAATTCGACATCAACAAACATCCCTAGTTCTGCCGGAATGGCGCAGTGGTAACGGTTAGTTAACAGCACCATTACAACCCCACAGATTCAGTGTCTAATATGTTTCACAGCGTCGCACTTGTATCAAGTTGTGTACACCACTCTTAGCATATATGCGAAGATCCCTAGTTCAATTCTGGGTTTCGGCAAGTCATCTTTTTTGCAATTTTTTGGCCCCTTCATTTTAATTTGGCTTTTCCAATTGTGTGAAGAAGGAAGGCAGAGCACTCTTTTTTTGACATCTGGCGTTCGTGTGCCCTGGTTGAGGGGTGTAGTGGGGTAATTTAACCGAGAACTTTATCTCGTTTACTCCATACCTACGCAAGCCAAGGCAGGAGCAGGAAGATATATTTTGTATAAGTTTTGGCCCTGTGTAAATCACTTAGGTTTGGTAACTCAACATCATCTTATAATTCGATGTGATCACAATGCAAAAAAAAAGGTATACGAATAAGTATGGGACAGTGACAGCATTCGAAGCATCTGCGCCATCTTCAACTGTCAAGTTGTCTCATTCACTAAAACCAACGAGCGAGAAATGCTCGTTATGAAGGAGTATGCCAAGCTAGTATCAGACCTTCATTCTTCTACTCAATCAATACCCTAAAATGCCAACGCCAATGCTATACATATTAGACTCTAGGAACCATAAATTCTAGCGCCCCAAAAATTAGTACAAAGGGTATTTACCAAAGAAGACACAAATACGGTATGCCTTCTGCCGCTCAACTCCACAGCCTCACCGATCTATACAAAACAATGCTTGCCTCGCCTAAGAAAAACCATATTTGTGTCCTCGCAGAGGATACGAGAGATTATAAATGTCCCTCATTTTCCTCCAGTTCTCGCATGTACTTCACAAAAGTCTTCTTGTGTGTCATGCCCGCATACTTGCCTTCTTTCGTCACGCATACATAGCGCAGCCCCAGCTTCACAAAGCACTCATACACCAAGTCCATAGGACTCCGAATATCAAGGGCCATAGGTGCAGGATCAATATACGGTGTGAAATCAGTAGGATCAACGCCAGCAGTCTCGTCATCTGAGTCGTCGAAACTCGTGACGCTAGCCATCAAACACAAACTCCGCTCTTCGTCCTCGAGGCTGTCTAGGGCAAATTCGAGATCGGGTGCCGGGATTAGTCCAACAAGGACGCCCTTCCGAATGATAGGAAGGCCTCCATCGACTTCGCCTGCCGCATGGAGAATTTCGAGTTTATTGCGCAGCGAAGAAGCAGATACGAGAGGTGAGGTAGATATATCGATCACACGCTCTCGACGGACGCGTGGTACGATATCGGCCAAGTCAGAGGTGAAGACTGGTTTGTGTTTGTTGTTCAGAAAGGGATATGAGTTCATATTTGTCAAAAGATCCTAAGACTAGTCAGTATGGCAAAGTTTCAATCAGAATTGCAATACGTACATATATACTCAACGGCTCCATAAAGTCAGCTGTCCACTTTGAGACCAAAATAGACAGCGAAAACGGCAACACATAGTCCAAACTGCCAGTTAACTCGAACAAGATTACTGCAAGTGTGACGGAAAGCCGAGTAACACCACACATAGTTGCGCCTGCTGCGATGAGGGCGTAGACACCGGGAGTAATGCACGAAGAGCCACTGGAATGGGCTGCACAATCTCCAAATATAGCTGCTGTGGGATAGCGCAGTACCACCCACTGGATCATATGGCCGATGATGCGTCCACCAAGACCTCCAACAACCATGGATGGGACATAGATGCCCGCAGGGACTTTCTATAAAGAAATTAGCATGTTGGTCGAAAGTGGCAATCACATCCCTAAATGTGGACTTACAATTCCAAAAGTGATTATTGTCAGGAGCCCCTTTATAACGAATGCAAAGCTCAGACTTTTGATAATCTGAGATATTTCGTCGATATTCTCTGGGCAGAGACCCATGTCCTCTCCAACATTAGGATCACAAGGTCTTGCTAAATTGTAGAGTAACTTTGCGACTGGTGGTCTAGTGTAAGGATTCCAATAGCTAACAAGACCAGTGAGTAGTGCAACAAGCATCACCTCGACAAGGGGCCATTTCTTTACAACACTAATCTTGCGGAAAGATTGAGCCCATATTCGCGATGCTTTTATGAAAAGAGCACCTGTTACTCCGCCTAGAACTCCAACTAGGACAAACGTGACAAGCTCAAAATATGCCCATTCCGTGACATACCGAACCTCAAAAATAACAATTTTGTTGTTGCCGTACGGGTTAAGAAACTTGAGAGTAAGCGCTGCTGTTATGCAGCAGAAAAATGTGCGAAATAGAGTCTTTGCTGGGAAGAAGTATGCAACCTCTTCAAGAGAAAATAGGATACCACCAATTGGAGCTCCAAAAGCGACAGCCACACCTGCTGCTGCGGCAGCAGATAGGACTTCTCTACGTTTTCCATCATTGTGGTCATACTTGTCGAAAATTCTACAGGCAATATTGCCCACACAAGTGGCTATGTGCACGTAAGGACCCTCCTTCCCCCTAAGTTTGAAAGTAAGTAATTTCACCATCTAGTGTAGGAAACAATATGGTGTGGGATCACTTACAAGCTCATTCCTGAAGCAACACTAAGTATTAGACCAAGAGTCTTGATGACCAGGGTCTTTACACCGAGAAATCCATGGAGAACAAAGCCACTAAGAATAACTCGGACTTCAGCAACACCGCTACCAGCAGCAGAGTAGTAGACCATAGGAGGTGCAGCAGAGGAACTGTCGGGTGCCACGATTGTTGAGGGGCTTGGAGGGCCATCCTCGTCCCTGGAGGACACGCGATGGAGTGCACCAAGGTTCTCATCAAGCGTAGAAATTTGGTAAGTCGAAGGAACCACGGTCTTGGTCGTCAACGTCAATAAGCAGGATAGTGTTGCAAAAGTAACGACCAGGCCGACATAAAACAGGAATTCGACGAAATCCTCGCTAATATGAGGAATATGAACGAGTTTAGACCAAGACTCCCAGGCCTCGCATTCTCCTCCATTTGGGCAGCAATTCTATGAACTAGGTTAGTCGATATTCACACGCCGGAGCCTTTTGGCACATAGGCAATGGATATCAATGGCCGGGTGAAGGTTGAGAAAGTCATCGTGCTAAACTTGCAAAAAGGCCAACGCAGAGTATTGTTTAGAAAAAGGTAAGATTTAGATATCAGAAAACTAGCCGGGTCTTCTTTGGAAAAGGAGGCATGAATCTTGAAGAGAAATGGGGGCCACCTTACCTTCTCGCTCACGAGCCAACCATCTGCACAGTACCCATCCTTCCAGTCAAAAATTGGCGACTCGCTCACATTGACGACATATGCAATCGACGCCGTGACGAAGCCGACCAGGGCACTCAAGATCCACCCTTGAGTGCCATCGAGGAGGGCTTTCAAGCGACCCCGAAAATCCTTCCTGCTCCTCAACTCCTTAACTCTATATGCATCTGCGACACTGTCGTGTAACCAATCAGTTGAGGTAAATTGATCGTACCAGACGCGTTCGTCGGGGAATAATGAGGAGTGTTTGGACTCTCGCATAGAATCATGGACTGTGGTTGAAAAGGCGGTGGCCAGCCGCTGGCCCAGCGAGCCAGCGCGACTGTGGTGTCGAGTGCTGCGGAGGCTGCCTGCAGATATAAACCTAGATCAGTCACCTATCGCGAGGAATTTCCTTAGGTAGACTAGAAAAGTTGTAGGGGAAATAAACACATTGACGTACCGTTGTGGCTTTGATGTCTTGAGAGCCTCGGGTGCGGAGCGGAATCCAACTTTATCCTCGACCTCCCAGAGCTCTTCAGAAGCGGTGTCCTTTCATTGTTTATAGAATCATTGCTCGTCGCTCTATTCAATCCAGCCTGAGAGCGTCGAAAGGTGGGAGAAGGTGGGTGTGAGCTTGCTGCAGAGTCTGGCATAGACATATTGGACGTAGAAGCTGTCATGGTGAGATCTGGATCCCCGGGTTTGCTTTTGCGGGGTGAAGGCATCTTGAGGGCATCCTCAAGACATTAAGGTAGAGATGGACGAGTTCTAAGAAAGTCGGAGTCGGGCGCCAAGTATGAAGATAGTGGTCAGCGGGGCACCTCTTTCGGCTGGCATGGGTGAAGTGGAGATGGCTTTGACTCTGTATTTCAACAAACAGGATGTCGGAATCGAGGAATTCGAAGAAGGGGCAACTCTGTCTCGTAGCCTGACAAAGTGTGAAACAGAAGGCAGTTGGTCGAGGATGCTGATGAGTAGAAGTATGCTGCTGTGTGCAGTATGTTGGGTAGTTTGTTAATTTACGAAGACATCCCTGGATGATTCAGTAGCCTTGCAGCAACCACCACACCTTTTACGAAAGTTCGATGGCACAAAGTCCACGCGACCATGCTGTGGTGGTTGCCGTGCTTGGTCAAGGAGCAATAGAGTCTCCAGATTCGTCTAGAATTCTTGGTGCAGAGTAACAATAATAGAAAGATTCAAGAAGGACTTGGAAGCATACGAGAAGCATGAAAACCGCGGTAGATGCGGACTGATTCAAGACAAAAAATACGCCATGGAGATCGACCTACGCAGTACCAACTTCCTTTCAGATCAGCCGATGCGTGCCATGAAAATGCCTCTTACTCCACTGTAGAGCCTGCAAAGGCTGCTCTATCAGGATCTTTAATCACTAAATACCTCACCCAAATGACAAGGCCAAGGTTCCCGAGAGTCTCACGAGCCAGGGTCTGTTGGACCCTGAAAATGATACAACCAGGTAAGCTACGCTAGTTACTGTTACGAAAGCGTACATAAGAGAACTGCCACCGGAGAATTATCCGTCCACCTGCCAGTCACGTTTCAAGGGCGGTGTTCTTCTCCTGTTCCGCCCTCGCTTGTGGGCATTATTGTTTGCTCCAGAGCAGAGCAGAGCAGAGCAGAGCAGAGTACGTATTGCTACGGAGGTACGGAGTACAAATGAAAGAAATATCGTGTTCAACAACTCATGAATCTCGCTTACAATTTTCGATGTGACGCAGTCAGATCAAGATCCGTACCTTGAAATCAGGAAAGCCTCTGTGCACAGACCATCTTCCTCTCGTCGCGCCAATGGCTTCTAACAAGTATCCTCAGTTCATCCTATTTGGGGACTCCATCACACAATATACCAGCTTTCTGCGAGATGGTTTCTCATTTGGAGCTGCCCTCGAAGAGCGTAAGTCCACTCTCAGTCAAAAATATAGCCCAGCAAAGCAAGCTAACCCAAATCAGATTGCCAGAGAAGACTAGATGTTATCAATCGAGGCTTAAGCGGATACACTACGTCCCAAGGTCTTCACATTATTGACGACATCATACCATCAACTGATGTTGCGACTGTTGATTATCTCGTAAGCCAAGCCGAGTGAGTATACCACTGTGGAATTTTGCTGATAAGTCAAAGCTTGTTGCCTTTGGAGCCAATGATGCTGTTCTACCAGGCTTCACTCAACATGTCCCATTGGAAAAATACCAGCAAAACCTCCAGGCGATCATCAACCATCCTCGGGTGAAAGCTCATGACCCCATGATCTTGCTTGTAGCGCCGCCCCCGATTAACGTTGCTGTCTGTGATGTTGAAGACAAGAAGAGAGGCTATTCTGAATCAATTCGCAAGCTGTCTGTCACCGCTCAGTATGCTCAAGTAACAAGAGATATAGCCAAATCTGCACAAGATATGGGACGGAAAGTCACTTTAGTCGACCTTTGGGCAGCTATGAGCACGGAAGGCGAGAAGGTAGGACTTCAGAAGTTACTCGTGGATGGATTGCACTTCACTGGGGATGGATACAAAGTCTTCTATGATGAGGTTGTGAAGCATGTCGGACAATCCTGGAAGGAAGAGCCTCTAGATGCTCCGTCGTGGGTCTTTCCTCACTGGTCTATTGCTCCTGGTTCTGTAAAGCTTTGATGGGGGTTGGGACCGATAAGACCGCGGTAGCATAGACGATGTCAAGGAGGTTGGCTCACCTCGCCAAGGGTTTCCTTGAAGCTGAGATGAGATGGTTAGTCATGTCAGCACGCCCTTTGCAGCCAACAGCCATGTGAAGGTTGGAATGGTTACCGGTATGATGCCAGGGATGAATCATGATAGGGACAAATAAAGGCCAACCTCTCCCATTTCATGACTGAAATTCAGCAATACAATCTATTTTGAGTGTCTAGAAATGGCGCGGTAGCCACACTGACCTTTAAATGTAGTTGAGGAGTAACTAGTCAATACAAGCAGCAGTACTCGATGATGAGTCTTATTAATTCTGGCTGGGTCAACCAACTGGAAAACAAATCACTAAAAACCACTCCTCTCAAGATCTTAGTGTGTTTCCTTGGGTTCTTTATCCACGTAGACTATCACATGAATTTGACCAATCGAAGATCTAAAAGTAGGGTGGTGCACCAGGTGCTCCTGACGTCTAATCCCTGCACACTTTACAGTAACAAGTCTGGGGAGAGTTCAAGCTAAACTAGGACGGCCCTTCCTTGGACTGCATGACCATTGCGACCTTTGAATCTGAGCCCATACAATTATTTGCGCCGTCCAATTACCAATACAATAACCCATCATCAACGAACGTCCTCAGTGAATCCACACTCAAGTGTCCACATCCACAGATACGCAACTCCCTTGCAGCAACACAACGACTCCCTTGGTCTCTCTTGACTCCACTCCGCTGCTGTTTCGCAACTCATCTTCACAGTACATTGATAGCAGAACTACCCTAAGAGTTACTAATATCAGAGCCTCTGTTGGCCCCGCTGTGCCTCTCATCTCCCAATACCGTTCACGATCGCGTTGCCCCCTTCACAATCGCAACCCTCCCCTCTATCACGCCAAGAAAGAGTTTACGAATCCACCTAATCACTCTCGCGGCGTTGATACCCGTCTCTCAAGTACCTTTGCACGCCCCTGAGCCTTTACGAAATCGTCATCGCTGTATAATACAAGTGTGAAGGACCCACGGTCGTACTGTCCGATGCGGTGGGGGAGGAGGCCATCGTCGTACTTGTTCCGATAGGATAGAGGCCAAGGCGCTGCCTTGGGAGGGATCACAGTACCTTGAAGAAGTATCTAGCTAAGAGATAGTAGACGGATCTGCGGGAGGGCTGAGAATCTTGTAGTCGACAAATTCTAGGCAAAATACACAGTAGATACAGTCACCGCAACTTCTCACTCGGTCCGCTTTCACAGAGGCAGATCTGGCCCGCCAGGGAGATCAACTTGAGCCAACAAACCCAGTCCGACTCGCCATCCGTCTCAAGTTTCTGGGTTTTCCTTCATTGAGCACTGGATAACTGTGGTACTTTATTGTGCGGGCATGGAGTCGCCGTTTCCAGCCACTCGCGAAGAATTATACCATGTTCAGATGGAAGTCAAGCATGTGCTGGCAAGGCAGGAAAACCACGCAGAGCGAATCTTGAGATTAGAAAAGCGTCAGGCCGACGATGCAGCGCTCAAGTCTGTTTGGAACTCACCCTTTCCTAGCGTCATAGGTGGTACTCCTCAACAAGGTCAGTGGGTCAAACATTATGACACGATCTTCAGCTAAAGTTCTTCCTAGGCCCTATTCCCAATCAATCTTCTGATGTCTTTGATGACTTTGACGATGAGCAAGAACAGAATATTCTGGGTGCTCTAAATCTAGATGCGGACGAAGAACCAGTCAGGCGAGGCGCTTCACGGGCCAACAGTGTTCGCTTTGATGTCAGTGCGATTCATGGCTCGAATTGGGCTGGTAGTTCTCGAAACTCCGGAGAATTCGGTCCAACACGCCCATCTTCCGGGATTGGAAGTCATCCGATAGAACGCTCTTTGTCTCATAAATCGGACGGCAGACACAGCTCAGCCGGCCATTCTGTACATTCAATGCATTCTGTTCCCTCTGGGCGGACAAGTAGTCTTGGATTAGATACAAATTTCATCATTGGTGGCGGCGACCAAGACGATGATTCTCCCCTAGATATCCCAGATCCCCCACCTGGTCTGTTCATTTTGGGGTCAGTCCCTTCTATCATCCGCTGTTGGCTAGCTACCAACTTCTCCCATGATTCACTTTTATACGCTGTTGTTTGTACTGGCTCTCAAAGATCTCTTGTCGAGTACAGCCTAGTGAGGGAGCTCGGATATTTGGATCAGATGCAAAAGGATTCCTCGGGTCGGTTCACAGTGAGACTTCCAGTCTATCTAACAGAAGCAATCATTACTCAACCGATCTCGAGATCCAGTAGTCCGGCTCATCAGCTGCCTACGGTCACTGCCGATTTTGAAGTTTTTGGTTTGAGTCGCACTGGTATAGATCGCAATAGGGCCATCAGAGTCTTTCTCGGTAGCGATACTTTACGAATCCACAATGCCGATATTCTATTTTCCCAGAACCTGATGACTCTGTACACTGATGACCGTAGCAAGGTGTCTGTACCATTTGTCAGGCCTGAAGACGAAAGATCTTACAAGACATTGGGGACAGCCAATATCTCGCCCGAGAAGAATGAGTTGAAAGCTACTGCTGCTCCGTTCACGCCCACTGAACGGCAGCCCAAGGTCGAACCAACTGCCGATGCTGTGGCAAGCAAATTGGCGGATGGAATCGAAAGTGCAGAAAAGCCCAAGCCTGCTACGACCTCATCATCAACAGAACCGATGTCTCCATTCACCACAACAGCACCACCACGAGATGGCAGCGATATCAGTAAAGCCTCTGACGCCCCAACAGACACAGATCGCGAGCACAGTACCACGGACACTCAAACATCCAACTCAACCACACAAGAGCCACCTTCCTCTGAGCCTTCTACACCAGCTGACCCATCCCGCCGTGAATCTGCTCCAGGCATATGGGGTTCCTGGCGCCAAGGGAGTGTCTCTGGACCTATGAACGGAACTACGGAAGGCACTGATCATGGATATCAACGCTCAACTCGGGGAGGCCGCCAAATGAAAGTGCTTAAACCCTCAAAGTCCATCTCCACAGTGACTTCGAACCCAGGCTCTAGCCGTTCGTCTTCTGCTGCTCGCACAGGCGCATCATATGAGCCTGCACCACCACCCAAATCTTCTGGTGAGACTAGAAGAAAGAGCCAGGGAGGAGTACTAGGTCTGGACGTACCATCACAACCATTACGTTGGGAGAGAGGAATGGGGGACTCCAAGCGTGTCGCCTCATCGGATGAGCAAAAAGCCCCCAGGACGGTAATTGCTACCATGCCCAGGAGTTCGAATCCAGTTGGTGGTGCTAGTGCCTTTGCTTGGATGAATAATGGTGGGAAGAAGGGTACTGCTACGGCTGAGTAGTCTATGGACTCTTTCTCTCTCACACTTTCCTTTCTCCTCTTTCGATCAAAGAAAATAAAGACGGCAAGATGTAGAGGCTCAGGCCCCAGCCCTTTTGGCCGGAAACAATTGCTTGACGGCGCGAAGTATGGAATAGGGCTTTAACAATAGCTACAGTTTCCAGAAACCTTTAGAAATGAAAGGAAATGAAATCAAAGCAGCCAAATCAACACATCATGAAGCTACGGTATGTCGCATATCTGCTAAAAGTGAGTTTACTTACGCCCAGGTCAAGCTGGGGCATTCTTCTGCATATGTCTCCTCCCTGCCACCTTTTGTGTCATAAGCAACGGAGATATGGTTTGAGCGTTGAGCTAAGGTCCATCGAGGAAATGTGTGAGGCAACTATTTTAAGGGTTTCTTAAAATGCCGTATCTAAGGATAGATAATTTTCCTCAATACAATACCACTCAGGTAATTCTAAAGATCGTCTATACCTCTTCTCTTATAGTTTCAATTACCTATTAGGTTCCGGACCAAAAGGCATCACTTCATATATTGTCACGTCGTGCATTTCAATTGTGGAAAGTTTACAATATTGCAGGCAACGAAGGCACACTGGACTAGTGCAATTCAGCCAGGAATTCTCGCATTCTCACTACTTAACAACTCAGTCAGAATTCCACCCTTACCCATACCCTTTCTCTTCTCTTCCTCGCCTAACCTCTTAGTGATAAAAGCGCTCAACTCCTTTACCTTGACCAGAGCTTTATTCGTACAGTCTAGTAATATAACGGCATCGATAGGTACGCCTCCCAGCTTTGCAATCTGACATATCTCTCCATGACGATTCATGCTGATTGTTATGCTGCCGTCGCGGAGTGATTCTTCGAGGTGAGTCGTATCGAGGAGTGAGATCTCTTCGTCATCTGATGATTCTTCGGTTTTGGATCTTGAGGCAGTGGACTTCAATGTTGGGTCTCGTTTGTAGAAGGAGAAGGTTATGCAGAGTGGATGGTGTAGCAAGGATAAGGGTACGGGTTCTCGTTCTGCAAGTGTGTAGACTGTTACGCTTTCGCCCTCTGTACTAATGTCTGGTTTGCGGAAGTGCTGTAGTGCCGCTATTATGCTGATGCAGGAGGCGTCGATGAGGTTTCCGTCATGGGAGAGAATGTGAACGTCTGCGCGGATGGACCAGACTTTTTGGCCGGCTATTAAACATCTGTCTTCCGATTAGCTCTGTCTTCCAAACATCTAGATTTGTCTTTCAAGGAATTTATGAATGTGGTGTGAGAGAGGATGTACTTACAGTGACTCAGTATCCAAGGCCGAGGATCTTCGGACTGTCTTCTCGAGGAGGCGAGAGAGTAGGAGCTCAGTTTCTGTAGGTCGATTGACTTCGAAGGAAGGTGAGGTCATGGGTGAGAGCTCAGTGGTTATTGTGAAGAGGCCATCGAAGGGTCGGTCTGGGAATGGTGATGTTACTTCTGCCGTGATACGTGTGAGGACTCTAAATCGTTATAAATTAGCTATGCTTATCCAAAATATATATAGGCAACGCTAGATAAAAACTCAAATCCCGGAAACAAGAAGCACAAACTCTTACCTCGTCTTGCCCAGCCTAACATCAGCTACTCCATACTCATCTCCAAAATCCAAAGACAATTCACGAAATTGATCAAAGTCCCTGCCATCTAAGCGGATATTTTCCTGTAGAGCGCGCGCAAAGAATTGCTTCTCATTTTGCGAGGGCTCGACTTCTCTAGGCATGGTAGAGAGGTTGACCTTTGATCTACTTGGATTTACTTGCTGTTGAAGCTTTTGGAAAACACAAGCTATTCTGCCGCGGGCGCTAGGGCGGTGTGACAGAATTGGCTTAGCTCGTCGCGCCGATTGCGATTAAGATCTTTTGAAATCGCGTCTACGGAGGATGCAATCACATTCAATAGCAACGCAGTGATCATGACTACCGGTATGAGCCCGTATTTGAGCTTTGGTGATAAATATACTGACATTTTACAGCTCACAGACCCACATTTGACCCAGTAAGGACCTTGGATCATTGAATTTTGAGTAATTCCAAAAGAGCACTCTAACTCATGCATAGGCAGTAGGAAAGGAGGCGCAACGAGGACCAGCCTACCACCAGCGCCTACTTCCAGCACATACTCAATTAAAAGTCCGGTACGTTGCACGAAGCTACGACTACAAGTCATGTATTGACAGTTGTGTAGGCAACCTGGACAAGGAGGAGCCGCAGATCATCAAGTCCGCGACCTACGAGCTGAACTACTAGAAGCCGAAGCAGCACACTTCGCAAAGAAGAATGGAGGACCACCACCGAGCTTAGCTGGGGGAGAGGAAAGTTCTATGAATGCTGCCAAACGACAATTGGGGGACGGTTCAGAAGCTGATGGAGAAAAGGACCCGGCTGCCAAACGCCGGCGCATATTAGAGGAGTTCAGAGACGTGGATGCCGAGTCAGATGATGCCGGTGAAGATGATAGTAGCGAAGATGACAGGTGGGCTAGGAATGTCTGTCCTTCCGGGTCTGTTTATACTGACCATTGCAGTGACGACGACGAAGACGAAACGGCTGAACTGCAGAGAGAGTTGGAGAAGATTAAGAGAGAACGGGCCGAGAAGAGAGAGCAAGAGGTTGGTTTAAGCTCACAGGCTCGGGTTGATCTTGCTAACATTCAACGCAGGAACGAGAGAAAGCGGCTGAAGAAGAGGCTGCGAAAGAGCATGACATTGCTTTGGGCAACCCTTTGCTAAACAAATCCGATTTTAACGTCAAGCGCAGGTAAGTTATTGAAAACTCGAAAACCTGGTTTTGGGCTGCAGGATGTTTCACTGATAAGTTGGCAGATGGGATGACGATGTGATCTTCAAAAACCAAGCTCGTGGAACCGAAAATAAGGGAAAGAAGGAATTTGTCAATGTAAGTGCAAAGTATTTCCCATTAGCGACAAGATCTGCTCTTGTGACGTTGTGTACTGATTACTGATATAGGATCTGCTACGGTCAGACTTTCACAAACGTTTCATGAGGTTAGTTGTGTTAAGCTTTCTGCCATTCATGTCCATCGTTCCAGAAATTGTGGCTAATTCATAATGTGTGGCGCAGCAAGTATGTGAGATGACGAACAGATCGAGAAGATCATATTCGGGGAATAGTGTTTGTGGCGTTGGTCCCCTGCTTTCTTTTTTTTGGTGGATTATGGGGCATCGTTCGTTGGCGTTGATCGGGAGTGGGGGCTGCAAATGCGGGTTTTTGTTCGCAGCAGCTGAATAATGCCAAAGCTTGTGAGTTATCCACTTGCTTTGAGAACTTCATTGTTGCCGATGGTATCCACTACTTTTTAAATTTACAGTTTGATACCTCAACTACACAGGCACAATTCACATAACTTCTCATGATCTCAGCTGAGCATGCTCCGAACAGTATAGGCCCTTTAGGGTCCGATTCTTTTTCTCGGCCATCTTGTTTTTCGTACCTGTCGCTTGTATGAAATGACGAACGCGGGGCATGAGTTTTGCAGATGATGATTGGATGAAGCTAACGCCACAGATGAATATCAAGTTGGAAAGCAGGGTAGCGCAGGGGTTAGTTAAGCGGTAGCGGGCAGACCGAGCGATTTTCCATGGTCCAACTGGGAGAGCTTCAGAACCCACATGACGTGCGCCTCTAACCTGCTCTTGCTTTTTGCCTCTTGCCTCGTACCGCCGGGAGTTCGTCGATCGAAGCCAAACCTCATCTGCACAGATATTGCATAGGTAAGTTAAACAAACTAACAAGCTTGAACTCTAAGCACAAAAGCACACCATATGGCGGCAGGAGTGGGGTTTGCCTGTGCCAGTAGAGGCTGTCAATTCAACCTAGAACCATATGACAGGCCAAGCCTTGAATAGATGGAACCAGACCGCGGGGACTGCAGCTGAATCCTGATGTATCCTCCTTTAAAACCTTGCCTCCAAGGTTTACTGTGTGGATGGCACAAAATGGGAACACAACTGCGTCATTGCCGCTGAATATGATGCGAATGAGCTGTTAGACAACTAGGCATGTCGAGTTTGGGACAGCAACCAGTTTACGAAACTGGGCAGAGCTACCCTTTGCCAACCAAAAGGAGGAAAGCGGAGTTGAGATCTTGGAATTGGGGTTGGTCGAGGTGCTACGCTACGTAGGCGCAAGGCGTCCCAAATGAACAGTCGTGACTGAGACAAGAACTCCCCGTGTCTGATATAAATCCTCTCTTCTTCCCCCCATCGTTGTCTTTCTCATCATACACTCAACTTCAACTTACAAACAAAACAATACAACCTCTTCATCTCCACCAACCACAACAAACTTCATCATGTCTAACTATGATAACAACAACCAAGTAAGCACTTCCAACCTTTTCAACTTCCCAGTTAGAGTTCCAGTCCTGACCTTCTTCCTTTTAGCAGAGCTCCGGCTACGGTGACAACAATGACTCCTTCGGCTCCTCAGGACGTCAAGGTGGTCAATCTGGAATTGGTGGAACTGATTCTTACGGAGTACGCTATTGCCTACAACCTTTCTCTACTTTTGAAGGGTACCGCCTTATACGCAATATATACTAACGCCCATAAAGTCAGGAAACACTGGCAGCGACAACTTCGGTTCGTCAGGCCGTCAGACCGGTTCAGACAACTACTCTTCTAGCAACACCGGAAGCTCTGGTTTCGGTAATGACTCTTCCGACACATACGGATCTGGAGGAGCTGGACGCACTGGAGGTCTAAGCTCGGATAACTACGATTCGAGCAACACCTCGGGAGGTATAGGCGGCCGTGGACAGTCTGATACCTATGGTTCCTCAGGAAACACTGGTTCAAGCGGGTTTGGAAATGACTCTTCGGACACATATGGATCAAAGACAGGAGGCTCTGGTTTAGGCTCTGGGACTACTGGCTCAGATAACTACGGTTCATCAAAGACTGGAAGCTCTGGCTTAGGAAACACGGGATCAGACAACTACGGCTCGTCTAATACTGGAAGCTCTGGCTTGGGCAACACAGGGTCAGACAACTACGGCTCCAGCAACACCGGATCTAACAACTATGGTTCATCAAACACAGGCTCATCCAACTACGACAATGACAACAACACCCACTCCAAGGGTGACAAGAACGACTCCATAGCCGGCAAGTTAATGGAGAAGGCTGGATCCCTCCTCAAGAACGAGAAGATTGAGCAGAAGGGTGCTGAGAAGCGCGCTGTTGCTGGCAATGACGAGTACAGCTCTACAGGAAACAACAACTATTAAAATGGTCGTTCTTATGTAAGACCTTGAGCTAGGGGAAATTCATGACTTTGTACGATTTAATGGAATGGGTGGCATGAATGGGCAAGGCTCGCTTGAGTCTTTAATGACAGCGATGGGTTTCACACTATTAGCAAAATCATACTGTATTATTATCAATACCTTTCAATCATCTTCGTAATGTTCGCAATTTCACATAATAAAATAAAATAGCCAAAACAAGACAGTTACTCAAAACAAAAGATAGTTCATGCTCGGCATCATCACCTGTCCCAAGTAAATGGTTGATCCTTGCCAAGCGCTCGTCATACTGCAGCAAGGCTACTTGCACCATATTGAATAGGATATCGTCTTCTCCTTGTTGGTTTAGCAAAGACAATTTTTTTGTACTCTCACAACCAATTGCCCGCTTTCGCTTAGGGACTAACAAGGATTATAGGTAGAGGATAGGTTGAACGTCTCTTTTTTTATAGAATTAATAGTCTTAGAGCTAAGGATATTTAAAACATTAGGCCTCTTTATATAATTTTTAGCTGAGGTTTTAGTGGAATGCTTCATAGAGAGGTTTAGTACTTATATAAGTTGCTTAAGCTAGATATCTTTCTTTTGTACTATGTAGGTGTCTTTTGAAGTAACGTACGTACTTAGGTAGGTAGGTAACTTACTTATCTACTATATCTCGGATGGTTTCAGTAGCTCGCTTAATAAGTAACTCTCTTTATCTAACTTAACTTGCTACATTTCTGTGCACCTGTTACGTTCAGACTTTTTTATGGACTGTAGTTACCTTATACTTAATTATATAAAAAAGGGCTATATAATACTAGGTAGCAGCCCATGTAATGTTTATATTTCGTTTCCTGTTTTATGTACATGTACGAAATATCTGAAGTGAGTAAGCGGATTGGCTGATTTAGGCTCATTCTACTTTTTAGTTCTAGTTATTCCATATCCAGGATATTCTACCTGAATAAAGTTATCCTCTCCCAAAACGCCATTTTCTCATTCCGTACCGTCGTATAAGTCCCTTATTAATCATGATCATCCCTCCTGCTCTTTTACAAACGGCTTCCCTCCTTAACACCAAGCCCGCCACTCATGAACGGGCCTTCTTCAATTCTCCTCCGCCCATAAAGCACTTGTTCTCGTCCACCTCTGCTAGTCCACCAAGCTACAGAAACCGCACTCCGCTCAACATCCATCTCACCGCTCTCCATAACTTCCCAGAATCGTGCTTTGCAATGTTCCCTCATCATACCATCTTCGATCGTATTTACTAAGTCTGCAGCTAGTGGTAGCCATTCTTCTAACGTCCTCAACGAAAGATTTGATAAGGCGTCTAGGAGAGTGAGAGTAAGGACGGCTTGTTCGGATAATGGAGATTGTGATGATATATCTGCCTCGGATGGGGTTTTGGCAGTGAGAGATGATGGCAGCGGCGACGTTGGGGCATTCAGCGCCCGATGATGGACTAGCTCAAGTAGAGTCTCTGAAAGTAGTGGCTGAGATGCAGACAACGGTGATGGTGGAGTTGTAATCTGAAGTAAAGTTTTAAAGGCAAATCGAAATTGTCGAGGCGAGAGATTAGTAGGGAAAGAGCTGAAGAGCGAATCCACGTAAAACGGTATTATCTTCGCTGTAAGGTCGGCATTTTGAGGAGCTGCAAAGACAGCCAACATTGCACTGTGCGCAGCTTCAAATATCTCGAGAAGGTTCTTGTTTGCTGTTGGGTTGAGGTAGGGAGACGAAGGTGTGGCGACCAGGGCTTCATTATCTGGCGGGCTAAGGACAAGTGTGAAATGCTCAGCGGTATTAAGATAGAAGAGGTCGAGGTTGCGATGTAGAGGGTGTTCAGGAATTCCGCTTCCAGCTTGTGGGGAGAGGATCTGCTTTAGGTAGTCTCTTGATTCCTGTGGATATCGGGAGAGGATGTCAATAGATGTCAAGTACACAAATGTATAAGCCGAGAACGCGTTGGAACCTAGCCGAGATGAGATGAAGTGTATGTCCTGGAGAATCAAGAGGGTCTGGCTAGCAGTTGGAGCTGCCATGTGTCTTTGTGCCAAAACAGGGTCGATCAAGGTTCTTCCAATCATGGCTCGTAACACAACTACAATGGAGAACATTGCAGTCTTGAGCACCTGCCACAGAAGTGGGAACGTAACCTCCAGCGTCTCGGGAGTTAAGTAGATGCCTTCTTCTGAAGGGTCAATTTCACATAACTTATTCCGAGTCCAATTTACAGCAATCTTTCTGGAGAAATCAAGTAGATCATGTCGTACTGCAACGAGTAATAATGGATTGCTCACATTCTCAACGGCATGTGCAATGAGCCTTGACAATGGACCCATCGAAGTTATAAGAGGTTTCTTTGCGAGCTTCTGTAGTTGGAGGAATGATGCGGACTTCGACGACCAATTAAACTTTGCCTGGGAGAATTGCTTGACATCGTAACTGATGGCTTCCAGGAAGTATGCTTCGTGATAGCCCTCCGCAGATGTCATTGTCTTTACCATGACGGGAAGCAACGCATCGTAGTTCAAACGGGCCCTAATATGATCGGATAGTAAAGGAAACGTATGATTCAATGCCAACACAATGGAGTCCGCCTCGAGATTTCCACCCACAGGAGATTCTTCCAATGCTAGGTTTGCAGCGTCAATCATAGCGCCTTCGAGTGTCGTCCTTAAACCCGGTGACAGTCCCCGTCTATCTTGGCCCTCCATGCCCAAAAGTACTCCTCCGATGACCAGTAGATGCATCCATCTTGGTGATCGTTCATCTGCGCCTTTAACCACAGCTCTCGCCCAGTCATCACAGCTTATTCCCCCACCATGCAGTTGTCTTGGTTGCATCACATTCTTGCCTTCGAGGGCATGTTGTCGTACAGTAATAGCTGCAGTGTTAAAGATGCTGATAACTCGAAGACACGTCTGCAAACCATCCACTTGAAGCCATATCGTTGGTGCTATGAGGAGCTGGGAGGTAAGGAGCGTGACGTTCAGTGGGTTCGAGAGAGTCGTTAGTAGCGAGGTTGTCGTTGAAAGAATCTTATTCGTTTGCGAAGGGTCGGGTGCTCCTTGGAATGCGCGAAGCACAGTGTTGAGAAGTCGATCCGCCGGCATCTTTAAAGTGTTCTAGCCAGCAAGATGTAGCATTCTATGAAGTTGTCGAAGTTCCCATGCGATGATGCGTCCCGGCAATCTTGCCGAGGTATCTTCAGCCTTTCCTTCGCCAACCTTTCTCAACCACTCACTTCTCGACACAGCGAGGCTGACACTTCACAACAACCTCTATCTACATTCCACCCGTACAAGCCATAGAAAGTCTCTTAGCCCCTCGATTCCTATGCCATCATGGCTTTAATAAAGTTAGTATTACCCATCAATTTCGCAAAAAGTCATGCTAAGCAATCCTTTCTCCAGTGCACGCGTGTCGAACATCGCACCTCTGGACTACGCAACTCCCGCATTTCCCGCCCTTTACTGGCCATTACGTGCCGCTCCTGGCGTAGCAAACTACCTCTATTACGCACACGATATCTGGCGGTATACTCTGCTATGGACTCTCATAATCTTCGGCACTTTCCACATGGTAGTGGCTGTCTTTGCTGTCTTGATGCAGCTTGGAAAGGGGAAGGCAGCTTGGAAATACGTCTGGCTTATACCTTTGGTATATGCTTTTGTCGCAGCCCTTGAAGCTTTGATTGCAGGGAGCTTCGTTGGTTTGATGTAAGTGGAATAAACCTTTTTCTTTCGGGAAATATTGGGATTCGACGATGGTCCTTTGTTCACTTGCTTTCTGATATGCGTCCATATCAGAGTGTTGGATAACTTACTAACCTTTGCCTAGTCTTGGAGCAGTTTACAATGCAGGGTATTTTCGAATGTCAACATGGATTCCTTTCATATGGGCACTGATCAATGTCATGGTCCTGATTGTCTCCTCATTCTCCTTCCAAGGTGGTCTATGAAAGCTTCTAGTTATGCATAATTGCATAATTCAGTCTAGCTAAAGGCTACAAGTTTATCGGACCATGTGTTTGTTCTCTAGTCTTCCACGCACCCATACTTTGCTTAAACGAACTACCCAGGTCCCGGGTTGACCTTTCATGGGAGGACAGCAGGATCCGGGTGCTCAGGTACGATTTTTCTAATTAACTTGGCCGGATTTCCAGCTACGCAAGTAAAATCGGGAACGTCTTTGGTCACCACTGAGCCAGCACCAACCGTCACACCTCGTCCAATTGCTACTCCTGGAAGTACAATAACATTTCCACCGAGCCAGCAGTCCTCACCAATCGTGATTGGCTTTCCCAGCTCCGGACCGTTAATCCCATTTCGGAGGAAAGGATCAAGAGGATGGGCAGCAGTGTAGAATGAGCAGTTTGGGCCGATGAGAGTTCGGGCTCCAACTGTTATAAGGCACGTGTCAAGCCAGACGCTGTTGAAATTGATATAAACGCCTTGGCCAATTCTATTGACGATGAGTATTGGGAATGAAGGGGTTAGAAATATGGTACCTGAGATTGGTTCCGTAGTCAACCTTGATAGGACCATCAATGTATGGTTCATCTGCCAACAACTTAAAGTCTTCTTCCTCTGATGCTCCCGGTTCTGGTAAAGGAGATTTATTATCCACGACGCTAGAATGACATCAGATCATGAGATATATAATAAAATAAAAAGCCATCCATATACTACAGAATAGCAGTGTTTTGATTCTGAAGAAAGTATTTTGCTGCTTACTCTCTCCAAAGCTCAACCAGCTTCCGACGAGGCTGCTCCCCAGCAGCATTGAAACGGTGGCAGGCATGATGGCAACGATTTCTCTTCGCAGTGAGTCCCGGCATAAAGGCGTGATATGACTCCCCTCTCAAAGACCTTGCCTCATTTTCTACCTCACTAATCATTTCCCCCATTTTGAAATGCCGATATGATCCTACGAATATTATTAATTAAGGGTTCAAAGGTGGGACTTCTTTACTTGGGAGGAGACTTAATCGTGGGAAAGGCGGTATATCATACACCTACCGTCTTAGGACTAGCGCATGGCAGAATATATTTACGATTGTTCTCAGCCTCGTTGTTGATCAGCCATCCATCTTTGTGTCTCGCATTCAGATAAGAAAGAAGCCTCGACCCGACAACACAGTCTGCGACAAATATTTACGACATGCTCACTACTTCCCGAAACCAATAACGCCACTTAAACCCAAAAAATCTTGAATCGAAGAGAGGAAAATGAGCTCCTCATCGAATGGATCAGCGAACGGTCATCTAGGAGAACATCGCTTCACAACTACCCCCCATCAACCAAACCTCTCCTTCTCCTCGATCTCCTCCGGCGGACTCGGTGCCCCTCCACCTCCCACAGTCCCATTAAACCCGTCTTCGATAACCCATATAAACGAAGCACTTACAGTCTACGAAAAACAATATTTACCCTCCCAACCTAAATCCCTCTCCGGCATAGCAGGTCGTTCTTTCCTCCTCGGAGTCGTCCTTGCACTCTCAAGCATCCTTTCCTTATACGTCTTAGTTTTTGCGAATTCAGCATTATGGAGAGCGCCATTTTTTGTCGGAGTATTATGCGCGTTTCACTTTCTAGAATTCCTTACTACGGCCCATTACAACACGCCAGGAACCAGTATCTCCTCCTTCCTACTCTTTTCCAACGGTTGGGCCTACACAATAGCACACACAACCGCCCTTCTCGAAATTATACTTTCTCAAACACTCCTCAGCTCAATCCTCCCAAATACAACATCAACTTGGCTTCCACCAACCATCTCAAAAACCCTCCTCTTAACAGGTTTTTTTCTAGTTGTACTAGGACAGTCAGTTAGAAGTATTGCTATGTGTCAAGCTGGTACGAATTTTAATCATATAGTACAACATCGGAAAGCAGAGAGTCATAAATTGGTTACGCATGGGATTTATGGTGTATTGAGACATCCGAGTTATTTTGGATTCTTTTGGTGGGGGTTAGGTACGCAACTTGTTTTGGGAAATGTGGTTTGTTTTGCTGGGTATGCTTTTGTGTTGTGGAGGTACGTGCCTCTCTTTATTCTAATTTTTCCTTTTGTGTTTGTTTGGGATTGGTTCTGGTCATTGTTGGTTGGTTTTGGTGTGAGAGGACTAATCAGTACAATAGGTTCTTCGCTGGAAGGATTAAGGGTGAGGAGGGATTGTTGATCAGATTCTTTGGAGAAGAGTATGTTGCGTATAGGAAGAGGACGGTGGTTGGCATTCCATTCATCGCATAGGTGACTGGGGAGTTGTAGGGTCAGGACTGTGGGCTTTCTGTACGACTGGAGTTTGGCACGCATACCCATAGAGCTGGAGTTGGATCGGATATTTTTCATGCCATCGTGCATGCGCTACTTCATGATAAGTAATGGTAGTTGAGATATTTAGATAATGAAATGCTTGTACGTACTCATAAATGGTCAGTCATTGAGATCCAATGCTCCTAGTGCTGTAGCTTCACCCAATACAAACCCATTCTATTACACTTAGGATGAAGGACCAAGCCCACTTGTCAACGATCCTTTGGATTATAAACAGGTCTGATGCTCACTATATACTTGTTCTCTATCCGGTTCCCAACTAGTCATCTAGGCCTTCACCGTTGCATTATTATAATCCATCGATCTGCTCACGCTCCCATATTTAGCCTGCCAGGCAAAAAAGTACAACAAAGCTGCCAAGGGTTGTCCGATAAGCGTGAAGCTGACCCAAAATATGGTGTTGCCCACAATACGGCCATTAACGCTATTCATCTTTTCGAGTGGGAGCGTGATTGCGATGAGTGGAATCTGGGCTACCATTCCAATGAATGCCACACCTATAATTATTAGCGGTTTCAATACCAAAAGGGAAATTTAAGATGTACCAATGATGTTGTGAGTGGGTATTCCCACAAGCAATTCGTGAAGGACACCTGAGAATACAAAAACAGCAATACTAGCATATCCCTGGCTCCAACCTCTTCCTATCAGAGGAGAAAAGACATGTCTTTTCATAAACTGATAAACGGGTTTGTTCCAGGTCCTCCAATAGGTTCCCACACTTGGAGAATTCCACCAGTCAGTGTAGAACTCTCTGTCTCCAAATCTCATAACTTCGGCCAGAGCATTAAGGATCGATTGGAATAATGCAAAGAATCCTGCAAGCCATATCACCAAAGAAATGGTGGAAAGTTTCATGAGACGTTCAAGAATAGAGGTAAGATCCAGATGGGCTATTTTATCAAGAGAGTTCCGGAGTACTGGTGCTGCATATTGGGCACTAGCTAGCCAGATGAACACACTTAGTCCAAAGGCCTCCGCCATGCGTTTTGCGACGAATAGCCAACGGATATTCTGAGTCCGTGGATACACTGGCTGATAGACCAGAGTTGGCGCCCACCAGAAATAGGTGAGGTTACTCAATGTTATGTTTTGCGGGTACGGACATTTTGCGTATATTTCTGGGAGAGCATCTTCCTCTCGGCTCGAAGGATGGAGATATGCGTGTCGAATATCGCGATTTGTGAAAGCGTACGATGCCGTCTTCAGCCAGACGATAATGGCGTGAAGTTCACTAAGTGTCCCTATTAGAGGGTGGTGGATGTAGAAGTAGACAATGACGGATGTAATCAAAAGGCAAAGCGTCGCATTAACACCGTGGAGCCAAGCAATCAATTTCCAAGCCGATTGAAACTTCCTCCTGTCTTCCTCTGTAGGTGTTGATGCTCCATCCCGCTTTTTGTTCGTTAGCAGTGATAGCTTTGCTTGTTGGGCTGCCGCGAGTTCGATGAGATATGCTACGAGGAGATGGCATGGTATGATGAAGTACAGGGCGAGGCCGAGCTTGAGATCTTGCTGTCGGTAGTCGTGGCACCGTATGCAAATGAGAACGCCATACTAAATCAATTAGTTTGAGTTCCCAGCTTTATGGTAGTGGCACACATACTTTTCCAAAATTCTCAATCATGAGCCGCAGATTCCCGACAACTGATAATTATCAGCTAAGCTACTATACCTAATAGAGAACAAGGAAGCATACTCAGAACAATGACCATGAGATTCCTGAACCCAAGGAAACTCGGGGCCGTTTGCGAATCATGGCTCAGGCAGGATGTCCTTGGTTTTGAATGGATCGCTGCGACATGCCTGTACTTCTTTTTCGCATATGCGCGAAGAGTATTCGGTGTGAGTAGTGCTGTGGCTGCGGGTTTGCCATTGCTATTGCCATTGCCATTCGCACTGATATTCAAACTTCCATTTCCATTTCCATTTCCATTTGAATTTGCATTTGCATGTGAATGAGCTGATCGCAAGATTGGACGATCCCCTGAAGTTTCCACCCCCGTAGTCGTTGCAGTGTTAATGGTCGACGCCATCTCAAAATTGTCCTAGCAAGATCATCAATGCGCTCGAGATACACAAACAAACAAAACTACTCGAGGATTGTGGAATTAATTGATCCTGCAGTCGGGTGAGGTGGCACTGAGAGTGAGGGGAAAGTCGAAGAACAAGGAAGTTTTGGTGCCAGGATTAAATTAGAACGACGGCGGGAGAGTTACAACTAGTAGTAGGTGGGGTTCGGTGGGTTCGCAGGTTCGCAAGAGATTAGAGATGACGGAATGGAAAACCGGCGATAAGGCCAACGTTGGGGAAGATAGCAAGAGAGGACGACGTAGGTATGGAAGAAGGAAAAAAGTGAGTAACAGTCGGGGGGCAAAGGCAAAAGACGATATAATATACTCGACTTACGCACGCATTTTAGTTCGAAGAGGCAATTGGAGAATGGAGTTAGAGGAGCCGCTGGGAAGGGAAGTGTTGAGAGCTTGAAGTTGGGAACTGTGCTTCTGCAAGGGCAAGGGCAACAATTGGTCTAACCGCATCGACCCTAGCCAGCTGTCCTATTAACTTTCACATGCCTGCCTCCTCCGATGCGATGCGATATCTGAGGGAGTAAGTATTCGACTACTTGAGTCCAATGTAAGAAATTGAAGTTGTTACTACGCGTACATAACCTAGGTACCTTGGCTATTTCTGATGGCTTCATATCGGGGAAGATCTATTTAATAGGCTTGTCCTTTAGACACCTAGCTTTAATCACAAGCTGAAAATTGGAGAGGAGAGTTTGCTCCAGCCGAAAGCTCCTCGGCTGAGGGGAAACGACACATTCCATGTTCGCGACACAACTTTGGAAGCAACGCCAGACGGATGGCGAAATGTAATTCTACAACTTAGGTGTCAGCAATGTTTCTTTCACATTTCCCTATCAATCAACTCACAAGGATAGAATTAGGAACCATGGCTACAGTAATGAATTCCAATGTACTTGTTGCACACGGAACATCTAAATTGTGGAACACTATGTAGATATTTAAATCGGCTTCATTCTATTTATACAAGGACTGGAGGTTGCCTGGCTTAATTTTATCAGCAATGGAAATGCAGCAGTACCTAGTAAGACTACGGCAGAGAGTTAAGGCAGCTACGGCACTCACAGAGTACGAGTACAGTTCAAATGCGTCAATGATATAATTAAGCGCTCAATGGAAGTTAGTCAAGAAGCACATTTCCATAAGTAAAGCACTGATACATGATTTGATAGTCAATCAGCGATTTCTTTCATATATATCAGATAGCCGAGCAAGGATATTGGAGATCATTCACCTACAGAAACCAATAAATATCAGGACTTCAAGTCCAAGCCAAAGAAAGAGACAAATCCAAACATCATTGAAGGTAAATGTGCTCCCGGAACGGGTTCGTTCCCATTAGCGACTAAACGCTTATTGTAGAGGTCTTAGTTGAGTATGTTTGCGGCTGCGCCCAGAGCAACTCCCGACTAAAAATATAGTATCCTAGTTCTTTGCCAGTACGTAAGCACCCAAGGAACTCCAAGCAGGTCTTAGGACCTAGAATCATATTGCCGTCATTTTCAGAGTCGATGTCGCTTTCTAAAATCTATTAAACATCCGGGCATTGCAAGAGTTGATACAACTTCCGAACTTGGATCTGACGTTACTGGTTTTCAGCTCACTAACTTGATGGGAGCTAAAAGATATGAATTCGTACTTTGTCACATAGCGAAAAGCTGTTGCTTTCCGGGAACAGAACTTTCCTAATAAGAAGATTAGGGGTAAGGTGGATTGGGCGAGGTATCCGGAAGGTCTTTCCACAGCATCATACTACTTGCTTGAAGTGAGTGCCCAGATCAATTTATGTTGATAATTGAATAAAAAAACAAATCTGAAGACGCTCTACTATTTTGTTTTGAGCAACAAAACTGGCCTTGGATAGGTAGTTTCTACCCTTGGTTATCAGCAGAAAGGTCTAACTAAACCAAGTTGCGTGTATTCGTGCCTGTGCAAAAATCATGGCAACAAAAGACAAATTTTATTAAGAAAGATGAGAAAAGAACAGTACCAGCAGGAAGGCTCTAGAATTATGTTGTACACTTTGCTCAAGTAGCACTTGATTGAGTTTTGCCAATTGAAGTTTCTTGAGGTGGAAAGATGAACGATGAAAGCGAAACGGGGGAGATTAGATAAAGTCTCTCGGACAAAGTATTCTTCCTAGCGCTTTTCTTGGGACAAAAGGCAGGACTCAGAGTCGGCTTCCAAGACAGTGTATTTAAAGATGATTTGGATGACTAGCAAGTTCCTCGTAAATACAACGGCTTTAAAGGACTAACATCATACTTCGTCTTAAATAAGTTGCCCATTTGAGTCTAGCTGATTCCAGGGAATTAATACTCACGTGAGATATTTTTCGTGTGCCGCTTTATGGTTCATCATAAGGCTTAGCGCGCGAGGTTTCATACAACCTCTATCATTCCAAATTTGGCCATCTGGGCAGCAAGATATCCCATGGCTGAACAACGTGAATTCGGAGGAGGAGGAGGAGGTGGTGGAGGCGCTGGTGGAGGCACTGGGAGAGGTAGAGGAAAGAGGCCAGTAACAGACTATTCTGCGACTATGATACGCTGGAAACGCCATCAACAACCCAGATACAAGGGAGTACGAGGGGAGATGGAACGGCCAAGTCCCAGTTATATTGTAGATGTCAGTTGCTCTGGAGCTTTCGAAGAGAGAAAGAGCACTTGCTGACCAAGTTCAGATGTTACCGCCATTAGCACGACTCAACAATCCCGCAGACTCAATTCCAGCGCATCACTTGCATTCGTCATTGAACAAGATCAAGCACCCGGTCAATGTCGTCCGTTGGACACCAGAAGGACGACGACTTCTCACAGCCTCAAGTAGTGGCGAGTTTACGTTATGGAACGGCACGGGATTCAATTTCGAGACGATTATGCAAGCACATGATGTTGCCATCAGAGCTCTGTCATATTCACACAGCGATGACTGGCTCATATCAGCTGATCACGACGGCCTGATCAAATACTGGCAGCCGAACTTCAACAACGTTAAGGTCATCCAAGGCCACAGCGATCCAATTAGAGATCTCGCATTCAGTCCTAGCGACTCAAAATTTGTTACCGCTTCGGACGATTCTTCCTTGAAAATCTTTGACTTTGCTGGAGGTGTTGAAGAATCCATCTTGACCGGGCACGGATGGGATGCAAAGAGTGTAGACTGGCATCCTACAAAAGGATTGCTTGTATCTGGATCGAAAGACCATCTAGTTAAGCTATGGGATCCGCGTACCGGCCGTTGTCTTACGACTCTACACGGCCACAAAAATACGATAACAAAGACACTCTTCGAGCGAGTTAGAGGCGATTGTCTCGCAACAGCAGCTCGAGATCAAACCGCACGAGTCTTCGACCTACGCATGATGCGTGATGTTTGCCTCCTCAAAGGTCACGACAAGGACATTGCAACTTTTGCATGGCACCCGATTCATCCAGGTATGCTTAGTACTGGCGGCTCTGATGGCTCTCTCTTCCACTACCTCCTCGATGAACCAAACACACCACCCGGACAAGCACCATCTCTTGCTCCTTGGGACTCACCAGATCCAACCACAGCACCCGCTCAAACCATTTACCCAGCTCACAAAGTAACCTATGCACACGACTTCCCCATCTGGTCTCTAGACTGGCATCCATTAGGCCACATCCTCGCCTCAGGATCCAACGACCGCGTAACTCGCTTCTGGACACGCGCCCGCCCAGGCGACACGGATACCTTCAACGACCGCTACCACATCGGCGAAGCAGCAGCCGAAGCCCAAGGAACCTGGGATCGCCGTGGTAACCGAAGACAACAACAAGAAGAAGAAGAGCAAGAAATGGAAGACGAGCGAGAAGGTCTCATCGATCAAACATTAGCTCCAAAGCACGTTGCAAACTCTGGAATCCCCGGTATTTCGGGATTACCAGGTCTAGGATCGGCTCCTCTACCTGGTTTAGGAGGAGCAGGAGCAAGTGCAGCAGCACCTTCACTTCCTGGTCTAGGCAATGGTTCTATTCCTCCCCCACCACCTGGATTCCCTGTTCCTCCACCAGGGTTTGATGCCTCGAAAATAGCTGAGATGATGAGGTTAGCTGCTGCTAATGGACAATTACCTGCTGGATTACCACCTCCACCTCCGGGCATGTTACCACCAGGTATGTTGCCTCAATTCCCACCTGGTTTCCCACCGCCTCCTGCAGGTGCGGGTTCTAGCGGGATTCCGGGTATGGGATTCGGGGGACAGCAACCTCCTGCTCCGCTTCAAAATGAGAATAATAATGGTGGAGGAGGGGGTGGTATTAGGAGGAGAGGACCATTACCTAGTCAAGAGGAAGCTCTACAGAGTTTACAACAAAAGGGTCAATATAGGAAAGCAAGATAAGATGAGGTGTAAAAACCATCATTTTAAAGAAAAGTCATTTATAATGAGAAGATCCGATGGGGAAAGAGAGGATCAAATGGAATTGTAAGAATAGGTATTTAATTTAGCAAACTGGTAGCGACCGGATATTTGATTTGATACCATGGCCACGGCGTTTATCGTGGGAGGAGGCAAAGCATCAAAAAGAGGAGATATTGTTGGTTGTATTTTTCTTGGAGAACCTAGATAGATACAAAGAATCAATGAGAGTAACAGAAAGTCTGGAAAGTTGTTTTGAGTGACATTATTTCCTCATTTACAGTCCCAACTCAGTAGGTTATTATGGGTATTCTATTCTACTTTATTTGCTGCCAACTAAATGCTACCTATGTATGCCATGCTTATATACCGCTAAGGCCGTCAAATCTTGAAAGAATTTGAATCCAGTAATCAATCAAAACCCTCAAAACGCTACATGCAATGCCGAATACCATCCTATGTTGCCTTAGAACCTCATCCAAGGGGAGAATATCAAAATCAGAACGCTACGCCATACTTCCGTTTGATGCAAATGCAATTATCGTCTCTCTTAAAACCCCCAGAACAATGCGTCCGTCGCTCTCGCGAGCTGTTCCTACACTATCTCTTTTGACCATGCTCCCACTTATCCCCCACCCTTCACAAGTTCGAAATAGCTGCGTTTCGAGGACTTGACCTTGTGGGAGCACTGAGCTGCTTCGTATCTTTGCCAAATGCCTTCTGTCTATCCGCATACTCTCTAATTACTAACGCGCAGACTGTGTCTGCACAAAGTCTCTTTCTCCTCTGTATTGGCAATTTGCTTGCGAATTCCAATCCACTCGCTCTCTCCACCGCCTCAACTGGTACTTCGAAGTCCGTTAATGGCTTTTCGTTAGGGATAACTGCGTTGGGCAACACAAATGCGCCTACAGCCACTGGCCCTTGCGCCGTCCCATCCTCTGCAAAGATAACTTTGTAGAAATGTGTTGGGACGGCGATATTGGGGGGATTGCCAATAACTTCATAAGACACCTTCCACTTCCCATCACTTGGATCCCTCTTGGGCAAGTATAAAGGCCCGGTAACGATCCTCACACTTGGATATCTAGATGTAAGCCTGCGACAGAAGTCCTCAAAATGCGCCCAGTAATCCCGGTTAAAGCCCTCGCCCACCTGCGGACACATATTGCTTAAGAAGAACGTGTCGTTCATAGCATCTTGACTCCATTTCGCATCTGCTGCTGGCACCTGATGCCCTCTGTCGTAACCCGAGCGAAAATAGTCTTTAAGTTTCCCGCGGAACTTCTCAGGAATCGAAGGGTCCTCAACGAAGGAGCTATGTTTGCGGTCACCTCCTGAGGCTGCGAGTGATTCAGGAGTGATGTGTTCTGCGACCCAGGAGGGATTTCTGAGTCGTCGGTCGAAGGAGGATATTAGGGCATGTCGGGTTGCGAGGTCTGCGACTGGGCCTGGGAAGCCATACTGGAAGAGACCAGCTGGATCAACCGGAGGAATTATATCCTTGGCTGAGAGAATTGGTGCTTGTACTGGGTATGGTGCTGGGACACTGGTGGTAGAAGATGCAGTGACGGTTGTTGAGGAAGCCACAGCTTGTAGCTTCTTCTCGGAACGAGTATTATACATCGCCGCTACCCAATCAGTCAATATAATGCGCTGCCTTGTGGAAAATATACCCACCAGTGATTGCGGCGGAGGTAGACGCGCTGATGGCGGCAACGATAGCTATGGTAGTTTTGGACATGGTGAGAGAAAAGGCCCCAGGAGCTGGGCGCCGGGCTCGTGGGGGGTATTTATTGGATTCTGAAAATCAGAGAGAATGGCGCGTGGGATGTCAATCTTTTGACGTGTTGTGGGAGTTGTCTCGTGGGATCTTGATCGTACCTTGAGTACCTCGCTCGTGAGAGAGGAAGACGAGAAATGTTCCAGCTCGCGACGCGTGATAGATCACATGACGAGGTAAAATATCCTTAAAACGGCACAGACTACGAAGTAGCCTACCTCAGGTATTGATTCCATACCTTTCTTTATCCCCACTTACTTTAAAGCCATTCCAAGGCCGGTGCAGATGAAGGTTCCGTTCAAGGCTACAGATCCCCAAATCTGGCATAAGACCAATTGCCCGACGAATTCTACATCTCCGGTATGAAAGTAGGGCGTAGGCGCGCTGCTTTAAAATGCAATCACTAGGCGAGAGAGAGCCTCGCGCGGTGAGAGTTGATTGTTGCTATTCTATGGCAGGGATCTTGGAGCACCTTGATGGTTAAAAGAAGCTACTTTTGTTAAGCAGAGTACGGTAGGGTAGAGTAACTAATCGCTATAAGTCGTTCCTTTCCATTGTCACGTCTTTCTCTCTTTTCCCTTATTCCTCCTTGCCTCGCATTCCTAACTTCCTAAGAAGCATCTCTTCCATCTTTCTTCCACCAGTTCTCCCTATTTTCGGCAGCCAATACCATCACTGCTATTACTCTCTATATACGTCATTGGACCGCAACAGCAGACCTCGACATCAACGAGGCGCTTGACGCGGCTGTCGACCGAAAAGTCAGGCGTAAGACTTGGGATTATGGAGGTCTCTGCCATTCCAAATGATACGCGCGGCTGGATAATGACCGTGGTCAGCGGTATAGGTATGACAGGAGATTACATTCAGCCTTATGTCCATGTACTGATGCATCCATAGCCTGCACAATCGGAGCCAGTATTATATGCGTCGACCTAATCATTCGCCATGTACCTGGCAAGAAAGATTTCAAGCTTGAGCAGAGCAATGTCTTTACCGCCGCCTCCATGAGCCTGAGTTTTGGCGTCATGGTGAGTCGAGTAAAGCTAGCCTCGTGGGAGTACGAGCTGACACTGCATAGGCATTTACTTCATTATATGGCATGCTGCCTTCGTCGAAAAATTACCTCTTGGAAGGTGGAATGGCACCTTCACACGCAGCATGGACAGTTATCGGGTGCTTCGTCGCGGGCTTTGTTGGAATTCAGATTGCGATGAGGATTATACATAAATGGATGCCTTCGCACGTTGTCGACTGTGAGCATAGTCACGATGAGTCAAAGGCAAATGTAAATGGGGAGCATATCCGAGTACAAGAAGCCCATAGGCATGTACATGGCTATGATGGAACAGCATCCGAGACTTCGCCACTACTGCCTACTCACGAGAACGGCCACCGAAAGCTGTCCCACGGGCCATCATTACCTCTGTTGAGGGAAGAATCTGGGCCGCCAGTCTTCGTCGATAGCGCCAGTCGACAACAATCGGCTCCTTCGGGTCAAAGACCTTCAATATTGGCGACTGTGGGCCGTAGACCCTCCATCCAAGATGTTGGAAATCGAGTCATGTCCTTTGTTAAGGATAAAAAGACGAATTGTGATTCTGCTGGCCCTTGTTTCGGTTACTCAGAACCTTGCGGACAAGAATGTCTCAAGAACAAAGTCATGTTACATCTTGCTCCTAGCATTGGCCTCCTTCGTAAAGCAACAACCAATCGTAGAGTTTCAGCAACACCAACAGCAAGTACTCATGAGGAATATCTAGACGCAACATGCTCTCACAGTGAAGAGAGAGAAAGTGGAAGATCTTCTCCAGATTATCTGTCAAAGAGTGCTTCTGATATCCGGGATTTAGATGAGGAAGCCGCATATTTTGATATGAACGGACACCATGAAGGCGAAACACAACACCACCATCATGTCCCACAGAATGCATTTCTTTCCATTGGACTACAGACAACCATCGCTATCGCTCTCCATAAACTACCCGAGGGATTCATCACTTACGCAACAAACCACGCCAACCCAGCTCTCGGCCTGGCTGTTTTCATGGCCCTCTTTATCCACAACGTAACTGAAGGCTTCGCTATGGCTCTTCCCCTCTACCTCGCCCTAGGGAACCGCTGGAAAGCAATGCTTTGGTCTTCTCTCTTAGGTGGAATAAGTCAACCTCTTGGTGCTGGGATTGCAGCTCTTTGGTTTACCCTCGCAGGAAATACTAATAAACCTGGCGAGAAGCTCTACGGCTGCATGTTCGCAATCACGGCTGGACTCATGACGAGTGTGGCCTTGGGACTCTTCATAGAGGGCTTGAGCCAAACCCACAATCGAAACCTTTGTACATTTTTTGCCCTCGTCGGAATGGCGATTATGGGCTGTAGTAATGCTCTCACGGCTTGAGTGATAAATAATCGTTAGAATGATCACTAAGATGAAACAAAACGATTCCAGGCGTTGGATTAATTGCTCGGGTTTATGGAGCACTGCATAATACATAACAGGATGGATGGGAGTTTGATTACTTTGGGCTTATAAGGTTGTTGCGTTGAGATCTTTTTTAAAATCGTCACAGGGAGCGATTTATGCATGGATGGCTCATTATTACAGAGTAGATACCCGGTGAAAATTGAGTGGGTGAGTTGCGGTTTATCTTGCTCTTGAGCTACGTGAACTTGAATCTTCAACCTATAGTGTTGAGTTTTAAACGGAGGCGGATATGTACGGTTTGTTAAGCTTGACACTTGTAAGAGCCGAAGTCACTAGTAGCTGTACCATCTTAAGTTTAAGTTGCTTAAGCTTAATTGACAACTTGGGCAAAGGCAAATACGATTTTTAGATGAGCACATATTTCCAACACTTTATGTTCTTCTTATGCATCCTCTCCCTAAGCTCTAGTAAACTGAAGTGTCTAGGTATTAAGCAAATAATTGACCTAAATGATTTTAGTTTAAGTAAAGTTTATAGAAACAAGATATAGTAGCTAGATAGGTGTTAGGTAGCACCTCGCTCAGTGAATTTATACATAATGTCAACCGAGCAGGACTAGTTCTAGAATAGATGCTTTGGATAACAGTAGATAGCTATGACGAGTATTGACCAACTAGCTATTGAGTTACAATACTAGGTTTGGTAATTCCCTAGGTCTTGAAATGCTGTTAAGATCTAGTCTTAGATATTCCCTTTACGTATTTCTCAGAAAATCACATAAACACTCGGCGGCCGTCTAACACGCTTTCAGACTAATCAGAAAGATTATCTGAGATCGTGTTTACTATTTTCAAACCTAGAGAAAGCTACAGTGGGTCGCGAAAATTCGATGCTGTGCTAAAGAGTAAAATGGCGTCGATGTCGATGACGAGTGTGATATAGTATACCGTCTCCTAATCTCGAAGCATAGTTTGTACGATACCTAATAACGTAAAACGAACTGTCTTGGCTCTTCTCAAAAATAGACTAACACCACGAAATACAATAACAGCAACACGGAAATAAATTTTCCTTTCAACCCATCTAATAACCCGTTTTAACACTCATCCTCTCGAAGTGTGGAATCCCTTCGTTCGCATCTTCTACGCCATTTATAATCGAGTCGTCTATACTTACCAACTTATTTCGCTTTCCGCGTCTAAAACACATCAATCATCTCCGCTCTTCGTGTTGAGCTATAATGATTACTCTCTAATGAGACCTGGCTGCTCTCTGATCGTACTGCCAGAACCTCGATAGAATCATTCTGAAGATGTCCTGTAGGATTAGTGAGCCTATGTGAGAAAATTAGCAAGGAGTTAATCAAGATAACTTGACCTGGGCTCTACTACTCGACACTTTCCTTCGAGAATGTGATCTATAAGCGCCTCACAAGCTTTAGACAAATGCAGACGCTGGGCAAAAACCAAGAGTTGAATTATTGCCATTCATCACAAATCCCATCTCCATGATTGGCGACTTTCTTCCATATACGGACCCCTTATTAGAGATGGCTCCATTCTGCGACCGTGATATCCATAATCATACATATGATACACCTCTCCTAGTCCTACAGTCTATATGGTGGCGTCATTCCTCAATTGTCGCTGCTCCATCTGTCTCGCTAGTAGCCCTCCCCTTAAAACACTCCTCCCGACTTTCCATTTTCCTGTTGTATCCTTTTTATGTATTGTTGACTGACGGTGTTCCATGCTGCCATGTACTTTTCCATGCACTGTGTAAAACAGGTGGTTTCGCCGCTGCTCAACGAGGATCCGGGTTTAGGGACGCATTTATCAAAGCAATGTTCATTGACTTTCTGTTTAATGGGTTAGCAATGCCACAGGAATTATTTCAAGAATCAATGTCTAGGTAGTCACTTACCTCGATCAATTGACGAGCATTTGTCATGGCAGCTTCCTGCCGGACTTGGTTCATCAAGGCAGCTTTGGGATCTGACGAGCCGCCGAAGCCGAGACTGCTGCTGACATTGTTCATGATTGGTCTTTGGTGACAAGACGAAGAGGTTGGAATGGGTACAGGCTTCGTAGAGGAGATCGTGTGCAGGCCGTGTTATGTTGTTGATCAACAGCCTCGAACTTTTTTTCTTGAGGTCATCCCAAAGACAGTTCAGCCACAGCCTTATTTCAGCCTCAGGACTAGAAAACAGCCATACTTCCTGACGCCACAAACGGTAAACCCAGCCTGATCCCCGGACTTCGAGAACAGGCCAGCTTGACGCTTGAAATTGAAAAGTAGTTCGACAGTGCGAACTTCGGTTTCCATTCCACTTCCCTCCAACCTCGGAACTAACACATATACTTTCCTTACGCATTTTCCTTTTCTTTGTTTTCTCTTCTCGTACTTCATTTACAGCTCCTAACGCGAATTCCAGAGGGAGAGGACAGGATTCCGGAGCTATGTGGCTTTCTTCTGCAGTGGTGCCCGCCTTGGGATGGCTCGCATGCTCATTTGGCCTGGCAGCTGCCGACGCAAATGTGAATGCGGATGGGATAAAAAGTATACCTGTACGTCGGCAACAACCTACCTGGTGTATATATACTGACATTACAACAGCTTCGTACGCACACATTGACCTCGGTATGTCTTGTCTTTTCTGCAGCGAGACCATCTTGCATGCGCCGCTAACTTTTGAGACATAGCCATATCTGGATTCTGATATGCAAAGTCGATGGTTTGATTTTGGAGGTAATACCATAGTGCGCGCGGACAAGTAGGTTCTGGTGAATCTCTCGCCATGATGATGTGCTGACTCCATGC
The DNA here is from genome assembly GCA_003008705.1 of Pezicula radicicola. Classification (NCBI taxonomy): domain Eukaryota; kingdom Fungi; phylum Ascomycota; class Leotiomycetes; order Helotiales; family Dermateaceae; genus Pezicula; species Pezicula radicicola. The sequence continues at coordinate 102,671 of PDUO01000028.1, forward strand.
GCGCAGGTACATTCGATTGACGTCCGACCGCCCCTCACAAGAAGGATGGATATTCTCACGAGTGCCTTTAACTGCTACCAATTGGGAGGTAAATACCTGATCTCTATACTGTTTTCACCGGCCGCCCAGCTAACGCCGCTCTCTCCAGATTGAAGTTGAATTCAAGATCCACGGCAAAGGCAATTTACACGGCGATGGCTTCGCCATGTGGCTCACTAAACAACGCGCCACTCCAGGCCCCGTCTTTGGAAGTGTTGATGCCTTCGAAGGCCTCGGAATCTTCTTCGACACCTACAAAAACAATCGACCGGGGACAGTATTCCCATACATCATGGCTATGATTGGAGATGGATATGCGCCATACGACAAAGCGAACGATGGCAAGATAAATGAGTTCATGGGATGCAGTGCAAGAGGAATCAGGAATGCGAACGTGCCTACCAAGGCCAGGTTGACATACTTCCAGGATAAGAGCTTGAAGTTCGAGCTCCAGTACAAGGCTGAGAATCAATGGGAATTGTGCTTCGAGACGCTTGAACCACCCATGATCCCCTCTGTCGCATACCTTGGGTTCTCAGCCGAGACCGGAGAGTTGAGCGACAACCACGATATCATCAGTGTAACAACAAAGAATCTATACAACACGAACAATCGCCCCGACAGCTCAAAGAGCGGAAATACAGGTGGCCGCGGGAAGGACAGGAGACCAAAGAAGGCAGAGGGCAGCAGTTGGACCTGGTTCTTCTTCAAGACCATCATGTTCTTTATGGTGTGTGGAGGTGGATACGTTGGATATACTGCCTGGAGAACACAACAAAAGAGAAGTCACAGATTCTAAGCACATGGACAACATACGTAGGGAAATTGAGCTTGCAGCTATGAGAAGCAGATGAGCGTGAAAAAGTGTTTTTCCTAGAGTCAAGATAATCTATGTGAGGGTTGTTGAGGAGGTCCAATATGTGCATTTTATGGGTTCGGAGCGTATGTCATCCAGGGAGCGTGTATACCAAAACTGACTGCAAAGTTTGTACGAAAATGAAAATAGGCGTTTAATCTGCACAAGATAGGCACTGACTGAGCCGTTGTATTTTTCTATGGTAAGATGTAGATGAGACAAAACTGCTGTTAATTCTTCCTAATATTTGTGTTACCGACTGCTGTCTAGCGTCTGAAACTCACTAAGCAGGTAGAATTCTTCAAGCAGTTGCCACAGGTCCCCTGGTCCTATTAATTGATTATTTTCTAGTAGTGCAGATGACTTCATACTATGAAGTGGATGGCTCTTATCCTCCCAAAACCGTGCTAAGATAAGGTGTATGTTGCCATAGTAGAATAGATGACTTACAAAGTTAACTGTCACAAAGACAAAGTTCAAATGATTACTACATTTGCGATATATTGAGGATTGGTTTGGAGGTAGCAAGTGACAATGTCACCCAGGTCTATAGATATTCGAAAGGCGTCCGGAATCCATACTGCAGACACTGTAACGCTGTTTATTGAGGTTATCTAAGTGTCCATCTGGAGTGGCTGCTATAAAATGGTGTAGTAATCAACTCACGGAACTAACTTGCGTAACTAAAGTACCTAACTCGTATCTATGTTTGGATCGTTTAACCTTGTACTTGCACTCAGCTTTAGTAGTTTACTTAATGTTGGTATTATTGTTATGTTAGACTTGAGGCAGCCATTACAATTGATAGAGTTAACTTGTAAAGTAACGAGAGGTATAGTAGAGAGGTGTGGTGCAAATAATGTTGTGTTTATGTTTCTATTTTTCCACTAGCGTGTCCTGCCTACATAAATCCTAATAACCAATTTCCATCCATCGCCAAACCGAGAGCTAGCACCTGTAAGGGTCTCTGACACCCTCTTATATAGTTGCACTCAAATAACTAACTCCAAGAAATTGGGTTGGTTATGTTGCCATGGTTGTAAAAGCAAGAGCTCTTGAATGAGAGCTTCCTTATAAGAGGTTACTGCCAAATACAAAAAATCAGTCCCCCTGGTTTCTGTTTCTGCAGTTTTGCTGTTTTAGACTCGTTTTTGCCTTTGGATTGTTTTTTTTTTTGGTTTGGGGATTTTGGTTTGGGGATTTTTTGATTCTCTTTGGTGGTATTAAGGGAGGTTGATCCTTTTGTTAGGTAAGCGAGGAGGTTGTGGTGAATTTTACTCTGGTAGATTAAGTAGCGTGTTTAAATGTTAGGGTTAAGTTAGATGCACTAAAATCTGTGCTATACTTAAATTTATCTAGAGTGGATGTATGAACCATGTCTCTTTATGTCTGATAGCACCTCAATGGTTGAAGGGGTAAGTTACCGTGGTTATGTAAAGGAGACGTGAAGAAGTAATTTAGACTAATTCACTCATTTTAAGGAGGTAGTTACTCTTTAACTCCTTATAGTGTATTATATCTACTAGCTATTCTGAAACAATATTCAAGTCAACCTTCATAGCATCAATTTCTTAAAAAAAATTATAGCACCCATCAACACTGAACACTGAAAACCACAATAGAAGTTGAAACATATTGTTGTTCATAGTCACCTTTCTCTTGTAAGTAATACTAATCAGATAATTTCAGTGTCACTTCTAAGATTGTCTAGTATTACTCTAATACCATAACTACAACGCCCTCCCCCGCTACTCCACCCACTTTCCCCCCAATCCCGTGCATCTTTAATATTATCCCCATTAAAACATCTCTATAGCACAGTCCCCTTCGTGCCCAGCTCCCTGGTTCACTACCATTATTCTTGGAATTTACCTTAGCATTTACCTTAACAAGATTCCAATCAGTTTTTGCGTTTATTTTCCCTCTCCCTGATTCACTCTCAAGAAGTGCGGTCGCAGCCTACCTAATCTAAAATATAATTTAGTAACTCTTGCTACCAAACAAGATAAGCAGTTTGTAGTTGAAACTTCCTGTGTTGCTTACGTTAATTCTACAGCGCAGGATTGCTCTAGAGGAGAACTTGATTGTTTGAACTTTGGATTAGATTTTAGGTTTATCCCCATTTCCCTCCCATTTTTATCACTATAGTAGGTAACTAGGACAGGAAATAAGGTCTATGCGGATAAGTTTATGAATTACTTTAATTTTATGAATAATCTGTTGTAGAATCGTGCTTGGTAGAGTACTCAATTAAGTGAGTTTAGTTATTTAAGTCGAGTGAATTACCCAAGTCATAAGCACTTCAGCACAGGTCTACTGTAGCCAACCATTTTAGTGACTCTTAATCTAAGATACTGCTGAAAATTATCCGCTGCTTGGAAAGCGGCATGCGGGAAACCACTGTTGTTAATTGTATGAGAGAAGAAGAAAGTACCTATACCATTATAGCAACTAAGATTAAGACTAGGTAGTACTTATAGCAAAGTAAGCTTAAATTTAAGTTAATCGAAGAAGCTATCTCAATAGTTGTGAGGCACTACCAAGGGCAATAATAGCGAGGAAATGGTTATTGATGATTTTACCCATATTGAGATTTAGAAAGAAATGAAAGAGCAGAACTGAGCATCAACTAAACAAGTTTACGGCAAACTAATCAACGTGCTAGTTTAATAAATTTCGATTCGTACATTCAAGACTGTTGCGATGTAGCTTCTAGAAGCTCATGCATTACTGTAGGTGAAATTGTCAAGGCTGATTTTGATCTACTCAATGATCCTTCATGATATCTTGATATTGTTACTCAACTTACACTATATTCCACAGCTACGTATTTGGATTTGGAACCCGATGGTCTTTTCTTTGCTCGGTTTTCATGACCAGTCCTTCGTAAGCGAAAGAGGATCGAAGGGCCCTTATACTCAAGGAGTTTTTGCTGGAACCTTGGCACAAGGTTCCAGCAGAATATGCATGGCCGCATAGGATCTGATCTGTGGAATTGAGAACGTAGTGTAGTGTCCTATTTTGGGATTTTAAATGATGTCTCTGCGGCTGGAATTGCCATCACAATTATGGTTGTTCTCCCCTCTTTTTGGCTTCCTCCGCGGCTTTCTTTCTGGCAAGATATCTCTCCTTTGCACTCATGATGTCGCCTTCGGTCTTGGTACTCTTGCTCGCTCTTTCGACCTTCTGTCGCTCTTCCTCCTCCTCGTCTCGTGCTCGCTTTGTGGCTTGTTCTAGTTGAGCCTCCATCATCCTTGACTGCCTTTCTCGCATAGCTTGCTTCCCTCCCCCAACACCAACAAAGCCCGATCCTCTACTGCGATCGGTCATTGAAGCTCCACCTCGTGCTACACTCAAAGTAGAAGCACTCTTCGGTTTAGGCACGATATTCAGACCTCCTTTCAGTAGCTGTCGCTTGTCCACTACTTGGCCCTCGTCGTTGACAGCGATTGCTCCAGCCTTCTTCTCATTAATCTCCCTAGCTATTTCAGCCTCCGTCTTGATTTTTTCTTCTTCTTCTATCTCTTCCTTAGGTCCATTCTTGATAGTCTCTTCAGCAGCTTTTACCACTTCAGCATGTTTCTGCTCTCCTCGTTCAAGCATATTCTTATAAAAATTCGTCATTCCAGCGCCTTTGTTTTTCTTCTCTTCTTCAGCTTCCCTAATTCGCTCTTCTTCCTCCAATCTTCGATTTTCCTCCTGCTGTTTCTTGTACGCCGAAGTGACAAATTTCTCTTTATCCGCATATTCCTCGCCTTCAGCCTCTCGTTCCCGAGCTAATTTCTTCTCCTCTGCAATTGTGGCATCACGTTTCCGTACTGCTGCCGCTGCCAGGAGATTGGTCATGTATTTAGGTTTGCGCTCTTTGTCTTCCTGTGTGGCCTTTTTCTGAGGTTTGAGCGAATCGTAGACGGCATCGTAATCATAGATATTCGCATCTAGCTCCTCTGCTGTGTCGGCGTGCTTCTTGGACGTAAATGTTGCAGAAAGGTCGCCATACATACTAATCGGTGCCTTCTTTGTGACACTAGGTTTTGGCTTACCGTCGAGAGACGGCTTCTTGGATGCGTTTCCAGGCGCCTTTGAAGTAGGGGATGGCTTCGAAATACCACCTATTTCGCCAATCTCTTCGACGCCAACTTCTTGTGCGTTCGCATCCCCGTCTGAATCATCGTCCTCGTCGAAGATGGGCTTCCGCTTGCCAGGGGGAGGTCTAGTGCCTAATGGCTTTTTGGTGATATTGAGTCCGTAAGACAGGTTTTTACCTGACATGTTGACTCAAGTGGGGAATGAAGTCGAATAAAGCCTTGGTCTGTCATGCGCAATGCTGCTTGGGGATAACTTTAAGGTTTAGACTGAATGCGCGCTAGTGGATAAGGAATTTCTTATCGACTTTGAGATTGCCGCCCGCTCAGGTCCTCCCCACAACAAGAACAAAATCCCCGTCGCAACGAAAACACAACATAACCCAGCCTAACCCCACCAACCAACAACCACAGAAAACTCCCTATTTCAATCAATACAGGGTACTCCACCACTAACGACAAACTCCATGATTGCAGATTCCCGTGGACGGTGACACTCGATATGGACAGCGGTCGAGGAGACGGGGCTGTCGAGGAGGGGAGGCAACACAACAATGGGAATGAGTATGAGACGTCTAGGAGATCCAGGTTCCGATTCAAATCAGCGAAAAGGACCGCATACCATCGCCAAAACTCCGAGTTGCGTGATGCGCCCGATGCGTCTCGCGATAATGAAAGGGGGCACCGTCATCACCACCGATCCAAGAGGCGCAAACAATCTCCAGTCACCCAGCCGCCAGATGATCCCTCTCTCTACGATGACACGTACTTACCGAACACTTCCTCGAAAGAATATATAGATCCAGATGTTGCTTTTCGAGAGAGCCTCTTCGATGCCATGGCGGATGATGAAGGCGCACAGTTCTGGGAGGGCGTCTATGGCCAGCCAGTCCATACGTATCCAAATGTCAAAGAAGGCCCAAATGGAGAATTAGAGCGCATGACCGATGAAGAATATACTGCGCATATCAGGGCCAAGATGTATGAGAAGACACATCAGCATCTGATCGAGGAAAAGGCTAGGCGGGATGCCGCTAAAAAGGAACGGGAGAGGCTAGCAAAGGAAAGCATGAAAGAGGCCCAAGAAGCAGAAAAATTTAGAAGAAAGGTAGAGGAGAGTTTGAAGCGGGGCCAAGAACGAAAGAGCAAAAAGGCTTGGGCGGAGAAATGGGAAAACTACACCAAGAAATGGGAGGAACTTGGGAAGAGTGGCTCGAAAGTGCACATTGCTTCCATACCATGGCCCGTTGAGAGTGGGTATCGCAAAGATATCAAGTCGGAACAGATTGAACGCTTCTTCCTTCATGCACCAAGTTCTGGGCAGCTTACGGAGACTCAACTTGGAAAGGTCCTCAAGATAGAACGAGTACGCTGGCATCCCGACAAGATCCAACAGAAATTGGGTGGCCAAGATGTAGATGAGACGGTGATGCAGGCTGTCACCGAGGTATTCCAGATTATAGACCGAATGTGGTCGGATCTGCGTGATAGGAAGACTTGATTATCTCGAGGGGAAAATAATGAACTTTTGGGTCATCATTTTAGCGACGGCGTTCAGGTTGGGGCCGGGGTGTCCGGGAATATATTAACCAATGAACATTATTTTTGGAGCAAAGGCTTAGATTTATAGCGAGGGAACACCCCGCTAAACCGATCAGCTCAAGTATCTACACAGATAGCTAATAAGTTATAGAGTAGATTTGTATGTGGTGGAAGGAAGCATCTTATGCTGCAATCAAAAAGAGATCAAGCCACTATTTATCCAAGATTCCAAGCTTGCATCTTATCGGCGCGGAAGCTACAGTACAATCAAACTTCATGTGATCCAACAGCCTTTGTCTAAAAGCGTGTGAGGCAGGCTGAGCCAAGCCGCTGGGAAAAGAAACCATAAGGCATTATCTAACAGCTGACTGGCGATTTCCATTTCTCCCAGATAATCCAACCAAACATCACGTTTCAAAACGTTTAATATTCCTTCAAAAGTGTATTTATTGTCCGGGTTGTGTCAACATTCATCGTCAATAAAGCACCTTGTCGTCGCAAGTCTTGGGGACGCGGCTACTCCGTAAACCCCACCATCGCTCACCATCTCGCTCCCGTGCCACCACCACAATCCTCTCCTGCCACCCCTCTCTCCTCGGTTGGTGACAATTGGGTCTCCTCATCTTATCAATTGATTCTCTGTCATTCCTACTTATATATTGCTCTGCTTCAGCTTCATGGACCAGCCTTAAGCCCGTCGCTCCAACCCAAATTCTCCTCCACCTTCCGCCCAGCCTTCTTTGCGACAGATACCGTACTGTAGCTTGCGCTGACTGTAGCAACCCGCACATTCCTCACTCCCGGAGCTGCGTCTGCAGAATCGCCGCAGCCAGCATATCGAGACATTCCTGAAAACCTTCGTTCAATCCATTCCTGTCATAGCTTCGCGACTAGTCCAACTTGCGCTTTTGTTTTCAGCACAGTGTCAACCCCGACCATTTAACACGGCCTGACATCGGGTTTTGCTGCTGAGTCGACATCCCAGCTCGACATTGACAACACCTTGCCATTGCTTCATATGCCGACACTCGGATTTCTCAAGAAGAAACGGACGAAGGAGTCGCCGGGGCAGAAAGACCTGGCCTCCCCAACTTCATCTTCTAGCCAGACAACAAGTCCCATAACACCAACTTCCTCTAGAGGTTTCGATAATCCCTTAGCTGCGTCTGTATCAACTCAATCTACCACTTCTCAAAACCCACCCCAGCCCGCAGACACATCGGTCGAAGAACCCGCATCTGCGGGCGACCAGACACCAATGCCACAAGGAGGATCGCAAGAAAGAGGATTTGGGCTGGCTTCTCCGCACACTGTAGGGGCTCAAGTCCATGGTCAACAGAATCTCCCTAGTATCAACAACCTCATCAATCCCCCGCAGGTTGACGGTGCTTCTCAGTCCTATTCCTCACAGCAAATGAATTCCAATGATGGGTCTGCCGCTTCGAATGGCGGACACGCCGTCTCGAATTCCCACCCGGCACAGGAGATTCTACAACAGATTCCGCAGTACCATCCAGAACCCCAAGCGGTAAGACAGACCAAAGGAAAATACTCTCTAGGGGATTTTGATATACAACGTACGCTGGGAACTGGAAGTTTTGGTCGTGTACACCTCGTTCAATCGAAGCATAATCAGCGATACTACGCAGTCAAGGTCCTGAAAAAGGCTCAGGTGGTCAAGATGAAGCAGGTGGAACATACCAATGACGAACGAAGAATGCTACAGGAAGTCAAGCATCCGTTCCTTATCACCCTTTGGGGAACGTTCCAAGATTGCAAGAATCTATACATGGTAATGGACTTTGTGGAAGGAGGGGAACTATTTTCGCTTTTGCGGAAGTCACAGGTACTACCCCATCCCTTGTTATGTATACTTGGATCTTGTTAAGCAACCTTTAGCGATTTCCCAATCCAGTCGCCAAATTTTATGCTGCTGAGGTCACACTCGCACTTGAGTATTTGCACTCTAAGGAAATCATATACCGAGATTTGAAACCTGAGAATTTGCTTCTGGATCGCCATGGACATCTCAAGATCACCGACTTCGGTTTTGCAAAGAAAGTCCCAGATATTACGTGGACTTTGTGCGGAACGCCAGATTATTTGGCCCCCGAAGTTGTCTCCAGCAAAGGTTACAACAAGTCTGTTGACTGGTGAATAGAACCCATAAATGACAACGAATTAAGATCTAACGCTTTACACAGGTGGTCTTTAGGGATCTTAATTTTCGAAATGCTTTGCGGTTTTACCCCGTTCTGGGATGGTGGTTCTCCAATGAAGATTTACGAAAATATCCTCAAAGGTCGTGTAAAATACCCGCCATACGTTCATCCAGATGCAGTAGATCTGCTCACACGGCTCATTACCGCCGACTTGACGAAACGGCTGGGCAACCTTGTTGGAGGTTCAGAGGACGTTAAAAATCATCAGTGGTTTGCCGAGGTGACTTGGGAAAGGTTAGCGAAGAAGGATATTGATGCGCCTTACGTCCCGCCAGTCAAGGCCGGAGTTGGTGATGCTAGTCAGTTCGACAAGTATCCAGAGGAGACGGAGCAGTACGGACAGACTGGCAAGGATGAGTATGTATCCTTCAGATCTCTCCTCGAAACTTGTTAACATGTTGCAGATACCTAGCCCTCTTCCGCGATTTCTAAACGCATTGTAAAATCCTTGTTGGCTGGATAAACAAGCCATAGTCTTGTAGTCCAACACATGTAGCCACGAAAACGACTTCCTATAGTCTGTCTCTTTATCTTACTGCTCGATGGGTTGGCGGCGAAAATGGGGTTTATGGAATGGAAGGGGGGTGGTTAATATGGAAGGGCAATGGAATCGGACTTCGCACGCCTAACTGGATATCGTTTGCTGATGGTGTTTGGACAAAGCCAGTTCCGAGTTGCATACGTGAAGTGGAGTAACAGGTCCTTTGGATTGAGAGTAGGACTGCATTATCCTAGAGCTATAAATGAAGCTGCTCAAACTCCTTTTTCAGGGACTATCATCGCAACTACAGATTAGATCCTTCTGAGGCTAACTCATACTTCCGAAGTGAAGGAATGAAAATATAATATAAGTATCAATTCAAAGGGTATCATTTCTAAACAATTACCAATCTCGAGAAAATCTTTCTACCAACCATAGCGGCTGCTCGCTTCAGCCCGATTGCTCTTTCCCTTGTTAAAGCTCTCCTCCAAGGCGTCCTTCTGACTCTGGGCCGCATTGACAAGCTGCTTCAAGCTATGCTTACCCGGCGCAATAGACCTGACTGGATTGTGCACCACGGTCTCTCCCGCAGCCCTCAACTCTTCGTTATGCAGATATTCCTTGTCTGTATTGAAGTTTATGACATTTGTAGCCGAGAAAGCCTGACCACCTTTGCCTCCTTTTTGGCGCCCGAAGAGTTGACGCCGCTCGGCAGCGCTGAGGTTTAAGTCGCCCGCTATGTCAGAAAGAGATTGCGATACTGGAGGCGTGGGGACGAAAGGGGGTGGGGCGCTATAGTGGGTTGTTGTTGGTGTATACTCTTCATAGGTAGCTTCATGGAAACTAGGTGAAGCGTCTTCGTCTTCGTCTACTTCTTGTGGTGTTGACGTGTCATACAGAATAGGTTGATAATCGCCCTTCGTTACAGGCGTTGATGTTGCGCACTCGGCTCCTAATGAAAATAAGGATACTTTTGGTCGCGGTGCTTTCTTAGCTTCTGGTTGTGGTGTGTTGGGTCCAGGGCTTTCGATGGAATCTGGTCGTTGGACGGAGACTAAAGGGGATCCGACTGCAGGCTTCTTCTTCCTCGTTGGTTTTCTCGAGACAGATAATGGTTTGAACATTAATGGCTTGCCAACCAATTTAACCTCGTCTGCCGGCTTCGGACTCTCACTATTTGTCGCTGCCTTTGGAGTTGGTAAATTGAGTCCTGTTCCGCCTGTCCCACTCGTAGAAGTCTCTTCCTTCTCGTCCACTACTTCATAATCCCTCTCGGGTTCTGCCTCCCTACTAAATCCAGGCGCAGCTCCAGTCTTTAGATTGACACCAGCTCCTAAACCTCTCTTCGCCCCATTGCCACCTCCCAAAGCCACAGCACTACCGGCAACTCCAGTCCGTTTAGGCGCAGGGAGAAATGAATTGAAGCCCCCAAAACTACCCCCTCCTAACTTCGCGCGTTTCGCGGGTGGTTCATCGTCTTTGCTTGCTGAGGAGACTTGAGGGAGCGAGACTCGAATTTTGCCTGGGTTGGAGCGATCGACTACTTTTTGGAAGCCGGTCTTTGACACGGGTGGTGTAGGCGCGGGTTTTGGCGCGATGACCTCTTCATTATCTGAAGCATCAGAATCTGAATAGTCGACGAGTCCCATCTTGTTGTATTTGGTGTGAGGTTGTTCTGATGCTAAAGATGCGTCTCAAAAGCTAGGATAGAGTTGGACTAGCGAGTACTAGCGTGGCACTGAAAGTGTGGGGGTACAAGGCTGAAGTTGGTGAAGCAATCTCAAGTATACTTTATCACTCACCTTGTATCTCTTGAGCTTTCATTTCATCTACTTCTCTATGTGATCACGTCTTATTCTTTCATTAATTCCTTGCCACTTTTGATCTCTCAGCTGGCTGAATTGGACCATTGAAAGATAACGCGTCATGTCTGTTATACAAGTAGAAGAGTACGTATTGAGCAATGTGGTAGTATCATACCAGTTCGATGGACTGATCCCTTGAATAGTCTGGTATCATACCAACTACGAACGAACTATCTGAACACGATCGCGGATGGTGTTGGTGAACGTCTGATAACAATCAATGATGGCTTTCTCAACACCACAGGCTTCAAAGCCGCTGGCTGGAAACCCAATCCCGCGAGCATTAAACGAACCTACTCCCCGCCAATCCCTACCGCAATTGCATCTGAGTATTTCCAAGCGCCCCCAAGATCAACTGGTCTGAATGGTTTAAGCGTTGAAGATGAGGCTGAGGAAGGAGGTATGGTCAGAGGGGGAGGCGCTGGAGATACCGTTGGACCAAGTATTGCTACGAAGAGGAGGCGTAGACGAGAGCAAATGGAAGAGGAAGACAGTAGTGACTTGAGCGATGATAGTGAGGATGATGGCGAGCAACGGGCCGCCCAGCAAATCAAATTTGCTAAAATGCCCGTACGAAATCGTTCTGGATCATCACCTATTCGTGGCTCGAATCTTCGGCAGGAATCGACTCTTACCTCTCCAACAAAATCGCCAGGGAAGCAACCGCGAAGAGGCTCGCAATCAGCTTTAGAGACGGTCAAGGAAAGAGCCAGACGGGACACTGTTACAAGCAGTGAGATGTCATCTGAGACAGAATTCGATGCCTCTGCCTTTCAGAGACAGCGAGAAGCAGGAAAAAATGCCGTAAAAGCTGGTAAAGCCGTCAGTAAAGTGACGTTAGCTGATCCCGTTGTCGGAGTTAAGAGACCAGAGAGTGACCTCTTGGAAGAAGAGGAGGAAGAAGACTCTGACGGCTCAGATATGTCTTCTGCCTTTGCAGAAAGTATTGACTCTGCTTCAATTCTAGATAGCGTAGCTAATGCCTTGAATGGCTCACCCGATACACATCTCGTTGGGACTTTACCACGAGAGCTCACCAAAGTATCTCCGCGTAAATCAAAGCCAGCTCCTGCAGTCCTGGCCCCACTACCACCTCAAAGGCCTGTTAGCACAATAATACCAAAGAGTCTTTTGGGTATGGCTATTAAAGCAAAAAGATCCAAGGCAGCAATGCCCTTTGAAAGTTTCGCAGCGCTGTCTGGTCAAGGAGATCCTAATCCCTTGTCACTCCGAATCTGGGTACCCTTCACGTCGTCTCCAACCAAATACTACGAAGTTCTCATTCGGAGAAGCATCCATGAAGACCAGGAGAATGATCGACAAGTTACAGTCGGTGACCTTATTGGATTAAGTCTCTGGAGGTATGCAGAAGAGAAACTTGAGCCTCAGATTGCGCCAGAAAAACTACACGTCAATCGATGGACATTACGATTGGTTGAAGACGAGGAAGTGGATTATGATTTTCCAGCACTTGAACGTACCAAGCCCGTGGTATCATTTACGACAGCAAATAACAGAGCAGCGAGATCCAGGTCAAATACAAAACCTTTTGATGAGTTTGCACTAGTCGAGGCTACAGACGAACAGTTTCAGCAGAATGAGGCCGCCACTCCCCATTTCAAGCAAGAAGCTGCAACGACTGAGTCAATGGATGATGACTTAACACCAAAGAACAGTCCTATGCCACAAGTAGCGTCGCTAGCAGGGACCCAACCTCGGCAAAATCCTCTTTTGACAACAATGACCACCCTTCGTCAGAATGTGCCTCTGGCTGATATGCCAAATACTGGAAATCCTGCTCCATTGACTGTAAGAGGAGGTGGCGGTGCTCAAAAACTTCTCAGAATTCACATCCATTCTGCAAACGCAGCTCCAGGACAAATGGTCACTCTGGATGTAACCACGCAAACTTACCTCGCCGATGTTCTTGATATTGTCTGCAAGAAGCGGCAGTTGGAGAAAGCAAACCACGTCTTGAAATTGACAGGGTCAGGTACAGTTGTTCTTCTTGATCGGACTGTAGAGTCCATAGGGAATCGAACGGAATTGGATCTGTACAGAAGACGCTTTGCAACTGATGGCCCATTGACAATGTCCGGCTCTCCGAGCAGCGCTAGCTCCCCCAGGATGCCAATGATGGCAGACGGAGCAGGTGTACGGAAGATTCGAAAGGGACCGATGATGGGAGCGCATCCTCTTGCACAAGAAGCTGTAAAGCAGGATGAACTCGGAAGTGCGAATTACAGAAAGTACACTGTTTGGAGGAAGCAACCCATGCGGTTCGTCGGAATGAACGAGAGGGTCTTGGCCATTGATGGCGAGTACCTGCATATCATGCCCGCATCAACCGGAAAGACCATGTTTGAGGGGCAGGGGAAAACCACAACGGTGCATTTCAGTAATGTGGTCGGCTGTAAAGTTACCAGGCGACATCCCACCAATTTCAAGGTACGATAAAGTTTATAATTGCCTTTTTGATGACACGCTGACATTAACAGGTGGTTGTGTACAAGGCCAATGAATCCAAGCGGTATGATTTCGAGGCCAAAAGTGCCGATGAAGCAGCAGAGATTGTGTTTGAGATTAAGAAGGGCATTTCTCCATATCACAACATCTAGACCATGATATCTGACGTCATCATGGTAATGAATAATGAGCCTGGTTGAAAATTTCGCGATATTGGCCATGCTATGCGATCCTACTCCGTACAGTAGTGGTTGGTATCAGAACGACGGGTGAAATGCCGGGATTGTTCGTGTACCTGCATCAAACACACATCCCGACCAGCCACACAGATGCATGAAACATAATCTCTCCGCCTTCCGAGCCTGCAGAGCCACAAGGACTCCGCCACGATCTCAGCGAAGGAATTATGGTATTGTGCTTTCATTCCTTTGGACAGTATTATTAGTTTGGGTTATTGTACAGTACGGTACAACGGTGGTTGGTGGGGAGGTGGTAGTGACAACATACGTAGCTCCACTTTAAGGCTCGGGTTGGACGGAGTAGTTCGTACGTATGTAATCATGGCATTATCGGTTGGACGAAACTGAGTTTCCGATGCGATGCGCTGAAAAAGCACTCGCACCACTTTGAGCGGTATGATGATTTTCAGGCAAGAACATTGGATGGCCACGATGACGATGTGTGCATATTGCACCAGTTGCGCTTAGATGACCGTTGGTTGGCTTTGAACTCTAGAGCTTCTACCGCATCATAGCCCGCAAAATGAAGCGAGCTAGGCGCGCCAAGTATGGGGTGCCGGGTATGATCCTGGCGCCGATCCGTCATCAGATTTTGGGTGATATTACTTACTGTACGGAGTACGACTTTGTGCTTAGGGTTTTGATGTACGGAAGGTACGCAGGCAAGGCACAGTGGCAAAGCCAAGAGTCCAAGACGGTCAGAATTGTCAATTTTTACATGTCGGCTGTGCCTGCCTCCCGTCTTGGTCCCAACTTACGCCACTCTTGCGAGCAATTCGACGACAAAACGGGCTGAACAATAGTAATGAACAAGCTTCAGATATTCATAAAGTCTTCTTCATTATCACTTCCAATTCTGGAAAGAATCTTATCGAATAATAGTGCGTCAATCTGGTGAATCTTGGGAGGATCGGCAACCTCGGGACTCCGAGTCTCTGAGGAGATAATGGATCCTCCTGAATCTCCGCTTTGTATGAGACTATCCTTACCCTTATTACTCCGTACTTACGGAGTACGGTCCTAGTATTAAGGCTGCATGTGGTGGTATTATCTCCTGATGTTCTTTGCAGGTTTGCCTCGATGTCTGAATGGAGGAATACTAGGTAACGCTTCAGCTTTTTAAGTAAAGAGGCATGGGAAAGGGCAAGTCTGACCCACCCCCTTCAAGCAACCGAGCTGGGAGTTCTGGATCTCTGGTGCCTGCCTGGTTGCCGTATTCGTCTAGGAACAAGTCACAGTTACCGTCCTACTATTCAGCAAACAAGGAAAACGTGCTTCACCAATCGAGATAGCCAATAAAATTACGGCTAGCGGCTGTTACAGCCTCCTTGCTAGTGCCAAAGTCGTCAAATGGAGGTTGGATGCTGAATCCCAAACACCTTTCAGGCGGCTTCACCCGCACAGGCCCACGTACAAGTGACGTCGGTTTGCATTGCATCGCCTGTTGTGCTGTCTAGTGCCACCGCTGAGCCTTGGGCGTCTAAACGGAATAGCTTCTACTAGAGCATGTTTGACCACTGGGTAATTAGTGGCACAGCTGTATATAAGCATCCTGCAGCTCCCCTTTCGATTTTCTTCTTCCTATTGTCAAGTCAACTAGTCAAGTTCAAGTCTACCAGTCAATCTTTCTCATCCACACCCAGTCACTACTCCATCTACATAAAACCAAACCACAATTATGCAATTCAAGAACATCGTCATCTTGGCTCTTGCCACCGCCGTCTCTGTTCGTACTTTCTGCTTTGCTCTTCTCTCACCGATTGGGCTCCCCACTAACACTTTACCTTCACAGGCACAATCCACTTCATCTGATGCTCTCTCCTCCTTGTCCTCGGCATTCGGCTCATTAACCTCCTCTGCGGGGACGGCCCTGTCAAGCGCCACCTCAGCGGCAGGGTCGGCAGCCAGCTCCCTCTCATCAGAAGCATCAAGTGTCACCTCCTCACTTGCATCTGAGGCTTCAACTGCCACCGGCAGCGCCGGCTCTTCCCTCTCATCGCAAGCTTCTTCAGTCTCCTCGTCTCTGAGAAGCAAGGAATCATCCGTCTCCTCTTCACTCAGCTCTAGGGCATCTTCTGCTTCTGCTGCCATTTTTACTACTACAAACTCGGCTGGATCTACTATCACTTCCACTTCTTCTTCCACTGGTGGTGCAGCTTACCAGACTGGTGCTATTGGTGCTGCTGCTCTCTTCGGAGGAGCTGCTGCTTTTGCTGCTAACATGTAAGCGGGTCTTGTGCTGTGTTGGTGGATGTGCCGGGATGAATACGGGAAGACTGTAGGGTATTGGGTGTTGTAATTAAGATAGTACTTTATTGATGAACACAAATTGCATATTCACATGTATCTACTCACGTTTATTTGTTTGTAATTGATCATCCACACATGCACATCACTTCTAACTGCAAGCCGCATTCCGCTCCGCACAAGTTTGTCTATGATCAAAACTATTTCACATAAAGTACATGCGAGGGAATTTACTCTTGACCACAACTTGTGTTTTTGCCCTTAACTTACCTCATATCTCTTCATCCCACAAAATGTTCTCTCTTCCCTTGAAACATCTCAAATCAACACCAAACAAATATTCCCCATAACTTAAACCCCATATCTTAATCCCAATAACTTAACTCCCTTAATGATGTCACATAATAATGTAAATCACCTCACATACTTTATACCTCATACCCAAATAACCCCCCAAGTAAGCTTCAATAAAATACTTAACTCTCTCTCTCTCTCCCCCAAAAGGGGAATATAAGCTTAAAATATCAACCCCTTAGGTAAACACCCCTCGTATTGTAACCCTAATCAATAAACTTTAAACTCTATTACAGTAGTACGAAAGTACGAAAGTAAGAAACCCCTTTGAAAGTGCTTACCTCCCCTCCCTTGAAGTCTACTCGTTGGCGACCACGTGATAATTTTCCGACTACTGTAAGTCCGAGCATCTCCTGTAATATACAAAGTTAGATAAGATACATAAAACTCCCTCTCTAAAAGAAAGGGGGGGAAAAGGTTATTTTCTAAGGCCTCTTTTCTTTAGCTAGTTAATTTACTTTACATAGTACTAAGTAGATAGTACTTTACCCCCTCTTTTCGTTCTTTCTATGACTCGTTATATAATAGTATTAAATTAAATAAAAGACCTTCTAGTTTCAAACTTATAGAAACTTAAAACTAAAGTGTAAAAGTTATATAAACCGTAAATTATATCTATAGCTAGCTATTGAAAATTATATAGTATACGAAGTTCTTAGCTATATATAGAAAATAGAATACAAAGATCCTCTTCCCTAGATGTCTTACTCTAGTTATAAGTGCCAATCTTTAATCTTAATAAAACTCAAGTCTTAGAGTAACTTATGTCAACTTGTCAAGTCACATAATTGAAAAATAGCGAAGAAGTGAGGTATGTAGAAGTTGTTTTAATAAGTATGTACGTGAATATAATCCAAAGCACCAAAGTACTTTGTCTCCAAAAGGTATGCTTATATGGTACCCAAAACCTCAAGAACACCAATCTTTTAAAACCCCAACCAACCCTAGAATCTAGATTCGAAAGCAGCACTTGCTAACGAAATCATGCAAAAACAGACAAAAGAAAAACCCAATCAAAACTCCATGCATCCCATCATCATCTCGTCATATAATTCGTAAAAGAGAAAGTAGCTTTGCAGCTTAACAAGTCTCAACAGCAGCAGTCCTGGCATCCATGCCCACCAAAAGAAAACTCCACTCCCCCTTGGTAACAGGCGTAACGTCCTCCCACCTATTAGGTGTAACGGGACCCCTCATATGAGGACCACGATCCTCACGGAAACTAGTCATATCTGTAACGATACCTAGACCACCAAATTTTCCAGCAGGAGCACCAGCACTAAAGAACTTCTCTCTTGAAGGCGAAACTTCGTAATCTGGTCCCTTTGCTGACTCTCCGAATTCTACTAGGGAGGAAGAAGAGGTTGATGGGTTGTCGATTTTTTTGATTGAGAGTGATGGTCTGGTGGTAATAGGCTTGCGTGGTGTTGGTCTTGAGAAATCGGTTCGGATCATTGGGGGTGGCGATGGTCGTTCTAATCCTTGGATTTCGATACCGCCGATTCTTTCGAATCCACCGTAGGCAACCTTGTACCCTTCATTTACATCCACGAGTGCGGAAAGTGAAACTCCTAACCATGAATAGGCTGTCATGAGGTATGACTTGGAGATTAGACGACCTTGTTGACAGAGGACTAGTCGGCGGAGTTCATCGACTGCCATGGATAGGGTGGAGGGGGAGAGAGTTCGTGAGTAAGTGTTTAGGCTGCTTTTGAAGGTGTAAAGGTGGTCGAGGGAGAGGAGGGTTAGTCCTGAGCTAGTGAAGAGGATTTCGTTTTGGAGGAGGGAGCGGTGGATTAGGTCGGCTGTCATTGGACAGCTAGTGGATGTGGAGAGGGGTTGGGATGAGAGCCAGTTGGATCTGGGGGAAGTGTTAGTTGTGTTTTGTGAGGGTTGTATCTGAGGTAGCTTACCCAATACCGAACTTCTTCTCGGCCTTGTTGATTGTTTGACGAAGGATCTTCTCGGCTCTGGGAGTCAGGGTGGTGGCGTGCATGAGAGAGAGACCATATGGGTTTGGTGTAGTGGGGGTGCTTAGGGACGACGAGCACTCTGAGCTCGAAGAGGAGAATGATGAGCCGGATGGAGACGAAGGTTTTGGTGACGAGGGCAGAGAAGGATATTGTGTTCGCGAGAAAGAGCCTGGCGAGTTTGAGGAGGCTAGAGACCCATTGCTTGAGTGCTTAGAGAGAGTTCGGGTGATTGTGCTCGATGCGCTGCTGAAGAGTGATCGTGCTGGTGAAGTCGCGACTGAGTTTGAGCTTTGGAGTGGTGGTGACTGAGGTGGGCTAATTGGGAGCTGTGCATCTTTTTGGATGACGATCAGAGAGAGATGGAGCTGTTTTCGTGCGAGTCTTTCCGAGACATATTCCAGCGCTGAGGTGAGTTCAGAGGGAAGCTGTTTGGCATCAAGGATGGATGTTCCAGCCTCGAGCGGGGAAGAGATGCGAGCTTTGGAGATAGGCATGATGGAGAGAAATTTTGTCGTCGTGATGATATTGATAGTTTGGATAAGCTGCTGGTGAGGAGGAAACAATTGAAGTGAAGTACTCCAGGAAGATATATACAAGGGCCTCATACAGAATAACAATGCGCGAAAATAGAATCTGCGGGTAAGCGCTGCACTAAAAATTAAAGATGTTTATGATGCTATTTTGGAAATGTGCGGGGAAGAAATATGGCTGTTCATTGGCTGATGGAAATAGAAGCTGGTCAGTGCATTGCTTTGTTCCCGCTGCAACCTTGTATTTTTAGCTGTGGCCATGAAGATCTGGAGTGTGATAAAGCATGGACGGCGCATCACTCTGTTCAGAACAATAATAACAGTAATACTCCCAAGCCACGTGAGAGACTGTCTTGATGGTAAGTTCGTGAACCTATCATACAAGTAATTCCACACCGTGCCTCAAAGCCGCCCCCAAAGAAGTACCGGACATGGGTCGAGCCAATTCCTTACTGGTCCATCAGGCCTCCGGAAATTACATTAGCTTACCCGACCAGCGCATACGTCGAGTCCTTCTCCATGTATAGGAAACATGTTCTGCAGGCTCCATCACTTCCATCTTGCGTCGGGGAAGGAACATGAAACAACTCGGGAGTATATCCACCCACATCAGCATCCAATCCTGTAAGAGACTCACTCACTGTTTGATGTAGATCTCGAAATATCACTCATCTTTCCTGTCTGGGCTTTAGCACTCGCTTGTCTCCCGCTCTCCCCTCCAGTAATCCATTCAAATACACACCTGCCACGCCGATATCTCGAGCGGCTATATGCACCTAATCCCCCTGAGGTCTCACGAAAAGTTGTTTCATGCTGAGTTACTAAGAAGTTATTTGAATTCTGGTGCTGTAATGCCCCATAGCCCCGAGGATACCCCAAACAAGAGAGCCAAAGATAATCTCAACGCCATCTATCTCTGTGCTGAGAGAAGCTGCCAGCTGGAAAAGCAAAAACCATGCTGCGCTGTCATGTCCGTATGCCAACCAATGTATCTTTCGCCCTGATCCACGCTTGTGCCCCCAAACATAACCACAAAGAGAAAGAAATCGAAGGCAAAAATAACTATGCTGCTTGCTGCACCATCATCCTAAACGCCTGTCCTTGCCCTCTTTGCGCCGAAATCTCCTAGGCTTTAGAGTTCCATTCTTTCCGCGTGCCCTTTTTTTTTGGCTCCTGATTAAATATCCTGCTTGCGTGCGCCCGCTGAATCACTGACAAATAAAGGAAAATCGTGATGCTTGTTGGCAAGAGCAACAAAGCAGATCTAGACATTGACATCAATTTCATTCAGCTCAGTTAATTCAGCCTGAGAGGATGAATAGCCCCCGACATCATCTGCACTGTCCCATTCTGTGCCATAATTAGCCTCATGCTCTTATTGTTTGGGGGTGGATTAGTATACCTGAAGCTTCTTCATCGACCTCATCAATATAAAGTTTTCGTACGGCCTGTAGGATGTCTGGAAACCATTAGTGTCTGTTGTAAAAGTTTAGTAAGATTAACTGGTGCTTACCTGCTCTATGTTCTTTGTATTCACGTCCCGCCTGCAGATCATTCTCACTGTCCTCCACATAGAAGGTCGCCGCGCGAGTCATCACCTCAATAATATTTGAGGCACATGCTGTGATAATCTCTTGACGGGGACGTACGTGATGCACATTGAGGTATTTCAGGCATGAACGAGCCACCTGGCAAGCCGTGGTCCTGATGATCTCAGCTCGGGCAACTTCTTCATTCGAGTCTCCAAAATACACGTTTGGACCCCATCTGAGAACGACTTCATCAAGAAATTGCGCAGTGCTTTCTCTCGCCGTCTGGTCGCTATGAGCAAGGAGTCTAGGGGCCCAGAAATGCATCATGCTCATAGAGAGCTTGAAGAGGTCTTCTTTGCTGATTTCGTGAAGATCGGTCGGGAAATTGTGCAAATCTTTGAAGAACTGTAAGAAAGCTCTACCGTCCGAGTTTACTTCAAGAGTTCCTGCTATTCTAGCGATCTGATCAATCATTGCAATCACACTTTCCCGGCTTTCAGAATGTTCGCAATAAGTGAGAGATGCTCTGAGGTAAGGATTAGCAGGTATATACGCCGAGGATTTCTTGATTCCCCAGATGATCGAATTATGAATCTGGTGGTCCAGATGGTTCCAAGGCCAGTGCAGGAGAAACATGATGATATTTCGAGTTGCCAAATCATTCTGATGAATGCTGAGGAGTTTCTCTGTTAAAATATGCATTTGACTGTTCGTCCAATACTGCACTAATATGTTATTCTCGGCCTGTGTCAAAGGAACTGTAAGCTCTTCGGATTGTACGGAAACCGCTGCCGCAACTGCGAGGTCATATCTTAGCACATCATCTGGTACTGGGGGTGCGTCCCGATCAGCTAAAGTAAGAAGTCTGTAAAGAAGTCCAATGACGCTTTCATACGAGACTGGTCGGGTCGTTATGCGTTTTGAGATAATGGCTAGCATCCTATTGTACTGATGGTCTTGTTGGAGGTTTACATCCGCTGTAACAACTTCCAAGGTCCGACGAAGGAAGCCGTAATCAATGAGAACTACTGCTTCTGGATCCCCCATCTCTGCAATGTTGAGAAGAAGGCCGAAATACTCGGGCCACGCTCTTGTGTTGGTATGGAAGGCGTCCCATAGCATAGAGATTGCCTTTACAATTTGCTGAAGCAACTGCGGTACGGTGTCCATGGTATCATTGTCATCCACAAGGCCATACGCATACGCCGCTTCTGCCTTGACTTTGACCAATGCCGCATATATAGACGATGCTATATCCGTCCTAACCAAGGCTTCAGGGTTTCGCAGTAGAAGGTAACGCAAACCTTCAGGATGATCGTAGAACCACTGAAGATAGTCGCGACTACATTCTGCACAAGCGTCACAGATGTGCCGAAGACATCCCATGAAGGCAGGAAAGTCCGGGACGTCTTTTGTACGAGCAACTACTTGATCCAAGTGGTTAAGAGCAATCTCTAGCACCTTTTTCTCCGCCTCGTGTGACTCTGAACACTTGCCACCATTAAGATGCCTCATATTTGCCAGTATTCTCAACACAAAAGTTGAATGTGACGGATCATACAAGCAGTATCTCCGCATTAAGAGTTCGTTCTCACATGCAATGTAGTTGTGCTGTCCTGTGGGTATTGGCAGTCGAACAGGGCTAGGCAGGCCTGATCTTTCCAACTCTTGTTTCTGAGCAGCAAGCACAGACGATCGTTGATAGAAGAGCATGTATGCGCTGAAATTCTTGTCGTAAACCGTAGTATTATCCATTAAACCCCCAAAGCAGCTGTTTTCCATGTCTTCTGGTTTCCAAGAACTGACCGTATCGTCATTGAATTCGACCCAAGTCTCTTTGTTGTTCGAAGGCCGTTCTCGAATAAAAGAATAGTAGTGACCCGATTCTGCGGTTCCAGCGTGGACTAGAATACCAACAAGCTCAAACCAATCCTCTTGACAATCTTCGGGAGAGGACATGATATGGTCGACTTTGTAGGGGCGCATGTCTATCTTACTAGGAAACGCAAAATAATCGTTGATCTTGCTACGCTGGAGGGTACGCAAGTTGAATTCGAATCGCTTAAGATGAAATATAAGATTGTCTGGAACATCTTTGAGACATGCTCTAAGACACATTGTTAGCATAAATTCCTTGTAAGTTGGAAGATTAATAAAAACCTCTTGACGGCATCCACATGGCGATCACATGTTGAACACTTGTATTTGTTTTCTGCAACATCAGCAAGAGCATGATCAGATGGCTAGGGACCACAAACCTCCTTCCATCACCTCGCCATCAACATAGGCTTGCAAGCTCTCTTGGAGACTACTCTTGCCCTTGATATCGCACTGGATTGCGGAAAAGGGTTCCAGCCGTTCTGAGATATGGATACATTCCTTGGATTTGACTTGCTGAACAAGCTGACCCCCGTAAAAGGACCTGAACTGCCGCTTTGCCTCTGAGGACAAGATTTGCCCTTCCCAACGGTCAAAAAGAAGATTGTAGAACTCATCTACATCCATTTGAATACTGACGTCGATGTTAGTTTCTTCGTACGTCCGAATAGAGTTGGCCACTGCTTCTGGTGACACAAATCTCTGTAGGCTATTTTGCATATTGCTGAATAGCGTCTGGGTTTCAATCAGCAATTTTTGCTCATCGCCGTCGGCAACATTGGCATTTAACATGAACTGCCGGAACGAGACGTTCATGAACAATTGAGTGAATAGAGAATTGAGGTAACATGTGTTCGACAGGTTGCGTAGTCCGACATAACCTGTTGGTGATCGTATGGCTCGGTTCCGCTCGAAGTTAAAACTCAATTCAAAGC
Organism: Pezicula radicicola; assembly: GCA_003008705.1. Taxonomy (NCBI): domain Eukaryota; kingdom Fungi; phylum Ascomycota; class Leotiomycetes; order Helotiales; family Dermateaceae; genus Pezicula; species Pezicula radicicola. The sequence continues at coordinate 125,915 of PDUO01000028.1, forward strand.
CGTATGATGGTTCTATCAAATATAAGTATGAAGCTAAAACTACCAGATAGGAGTTGCAAACCGTCAGCTTTGTCATCGTATGGCAGCAGCTCCCCTATGAAATTGATGATGCGACTGTACTGAGTTGGGTCATCCTTGATCAGGGAGAAGGTCGTCTCAGCTATTGTGCGCCTGGTCATGCTATTGAGCAAAGGAATACGCTGAACAATCTCAACAGTGTCATTAGCGGGTGTAAGCGGAGGGAACAGATGCTTCTGAAGCAGAGCCTTGGCAATTCCACTAAGTCCGTTAGTAATTTCCACGCGGAATGATAGTATTAGGACTTGCCTGGACGCTGGACTCAAAACAGCTTGTTGCAAGGCCTCGCTACGACTTTGTGCAAACGAGGCCGCGCAGTGTAACAGGCCTGAGAGGCCTTGAGCAACAACATCGACACTATCTGGCATACCAATTTGCTTCGCAATTATTAGCCTCTCCCGATGTGACGATTTTGAGAAAACTTACCTCCTTAGGAACGTGAGAGAGTAGCAACTTCCCCCATTGCTGAACATGTCCTTCCAGGGCAGGATATTCATCTGAGGTCTGGAGTAACTTCTTGAACAAAGTATGGGCTAATGATAAGGTTTCCTCGGATTGGTCTGGCTTAGCGACAGCTTGTGGTATCAGGGCCGAGATTATTGGCCAGAACGTTTCCTTGAATTCCATCGAGGTGACCTCGGCCAGACTACAATTTGAAGTTAGACTCCAATTATCCAGTTATAGAAATCAGGAAAACCCTTACCTGGGACTGAAAGTACATTTCTCCATTATCTGTTTAGAAACAGTCTTTCGAATAACGATACATTGATCGTCCAGAATCAGATCTCGCACCAGAGAATCTCTCAGATGTGGTACGAATGCGACCCAAACTAGGGGGTTGTTGAGCGAGGTCTCGAGCATGGCCTCAAATGACCTGCATATTAAACGAATGGAATTTTCGGAAGCTGCAACTGATCTTGCGACATGGAGTAATTGCAGAAGACGTCCAAGGAGGTTGTCATCGAGATATGGAGAGATTGAGTCTGGCATTGATGTTTCTTTCTGGAATTAGCAAAGACGGGACCTAAAGTAGTATAAAATCCATACCTTTTAGAAACTTTATCAGACAATCAATGAGACTCAGAGCGAGGGCATCCCGCAAATGCTCGCTTCCGGTAGAGTCAAGCACGTTCTGGTCCGAAATTGCGGCTACTATCAACTTAGCAGCTCTCGTCAAGGCTGGCCCGCCAATGTTTCCCTATCATTGGTTAGCCAACAGAACCAAAGATATTTGACTGCTGTGCTGAGGATATACCTTTTGCGATTGATCTGTTGATACATACTCCTTCAACGCATGCACAGCGTAAAGGCTTTTGAAAGGCTGACCAGGTGGAAAAATATCCAAATGTGATACCTCAGCTGTTGTGAGGGATTTTAGGAGTTTATCGTACACAGGGAATTTGATCAAGAAGAGGTATATCTGTAAAGCAAGGTCAGAGAATATGGTCAAGAATGCGCTGCCGTGGCTTGCATACCTCTTGCGCCACCTTTTCGTGCATGCCTAGATAACCCCATAGTTCATCAAGATGCTGCATTATCTCTCCTTCTAGTGTTACGGTTTTGCCTGTCGAATCTGTGGGTCCCTCCAAATCGTCGCGTCGGTGTACTAAGACCAGGCCATTGAGTTTGAGATCCTCCAAAGATTTGCAGATTTCACTCTCGTCTGGAACAAACTCTTTGCCTCCATAATAGACCTTGTAGCTTTTGAAGCCTGTAGCCTTTTGAAGGCTTGCGAATAAGGACGCCGCGGTATTCAGCGTTCCGAGTGTCAAGGCTTGGACTCCAGTGTGCTTGTTACCATCGAATGATTGATATCTCACCGTGAGAGGCTCCCCTTCGACAGTGCTCGGAATATGGGCGAATACTCTTGGTTTTGGTTTAGAAAATGGATGCTTACTGTGATACGCCTTCAAAAATTCTCGCAATACGGCTAATGACCTCGCGAATATAGTTTCCTGCTCACGAAATTCGGAGTCGGTAGCAACAACCTCCATAGCCTCGTCTTCACTTCTCGAAGGAGAGCCTTCAAATGCTTTCAGCTTGGTCGCAGCCGCAGCTAGCTGCTTCAAGCAACGGTCGACCAGAGCTAAGTGGATAACGTGTGCTCGGCTGCGAGGCATTGCCGTAATCGGTGCAGAATCAACGTAGACACATACCAGAAGAACAATAGCGGGTGCATCAATGCTGTTTGCCGGAGCAGTGAGAATCATGCGCCACAGCTGCTCGAGCGCGTCAGATTCGAATGGTTGGTCTTCCCAAAGAACACCTGAAGGATCTTGCCCTAACCATCTATCGACAGCTACTTTTGCAAAGTCTAGCGCCCCGAGAGTGAAGCACTCTGGGGGCAAAGTTGGAAGAAAGTCATGGAGACAAGCGCTTATAAACACATTGCCTTGCCCAGATCGTTCTGCTGCACCATTCAACATCTGCCAGGCACTTGTACGACCAGCAACACTTCTGGACCGATTCCCTACTAACACATTCCAGAGTCGTACTCCTAGCTCTGGTGAGATGGTCTTTGGGTGGGATATGATGATGCTCAGCAACAATTCGCGGCGTGCTTGGAAAGCAGGACTGCTAGGATTGGATGACTCGTGGCCGCCAGACATGGTGGATTCGAGCTCTTCAATCACCATTTCCGTAAGACCATGTTTCGTAGTCAACATAAGGAGATCCGTCTCCCGGTTGTTTCTGCTCAGCAACGAGTTGATGGCGCATATACTACCAGCGGTCGTCGCTGTCCTCTCAGATATGTCCTTAATGCAGCTTACATACAGGGAATTGCGGACTTCTGATGTCGGTCCACGTCTAAAGTCCAGAAGTTGCCGAAGGCGCGAAGTGGCAAAGACTTGAATATCAGGGTATCCTGCCGGTCTTTCGGCTGTGACGATTGATGATTCCCGAATAAGCCGGGTACATAGTTCGAATGGTGGAGCATCAATATTTGGCTTCGCAGCAATTTGTGCTTGTTTGTCAAGGTTTTGGAAAAGCTCTTCGCAAAATTCCCGCATGACTGGTGAAAATGCCTCTAGCTGGAGTTCGCTCACCTTCTTGCAAATATAGAGAAGACCATCATAATCATATAGGTTTAGACAACCCTTCACTAGTTGACGGACAATGGCTTCCACAACCCTCGGGTCTTGGCTCGTCATGATTGTTCTCCATATTGTGTCGGTCAATTCGATCGTGTAGGTGCGAGTAGCAACAAGAAAACCGAAAATGTTCTTGCTCTCATTTATGATCTCAGGATGGGAACCTACTCCAACAATATATTCGATGAGTTTGTTCCGCAGAACAATCTCGGCAAAGTGAAGGAGCACCATGCTTCGGCCTGCATCGGTTCCCTTGTATTGGCCATGGAGGGCAAGGAGATCACCAGACATGGTTGTGACTCCAGCAACCCTAAGCTGCATCTGTGCCGAAGTGATGAGCTTAAGAAGTATCGAGAACCGCCACTCCCTTGATATTACTCTGGGGCAAACAGCGTCGGAATATTGGCGGTGTTCAAGACGCCAGTTGACAAGCTTCTCAGTCGCAGAGCCACTGGGAAAGCACAGGGCAGTTTCAAGAATGTTTGTAAGGTCATTCATAATCTCAAGGGCCGTGTTTGGTGACAGGGCTGTGACGTGCTTCTCAATAATAGCGTCGAGCCCTGTAGACATTACCGTAAAAAATTCATGGCCCTGTGTGATATCGCGAAGAGCATCTTCCACAACTTGTTGTCGATGTCGAAGCTCTAGAATTCTTGAAGCCTCGAGAACCGCCCTATGAGCTAAACGGGAGGGTTCCACCAAGTTCTCAACGAGTTTTGGGTGACGAGGTAACATCCGGACATATTCGTGACTGAGATTGGTGATTTCCTTGAGAGTGCCGCCGTAGTGTGTAAAGCTGTCTGTCATCATCTCAATGTCCTTGTTCCAGGTCCAGTTGTAGTGTACCTCCAAGTTGCGGCCGATGTGCATATTCTGGTTGTCGTCTTTCCGGAGCAAGTAGCTATAGTGACTCAGGTACAAGCGTGAAAGAAGCTCGGGTTCTTGGTTATCTTCAGTCTGCTGATTGCATTCCTTGAGTATCTGTGTATCCAAGAGAACAAATCTGCCAGCAAGTGCAGCAAATTGAGCGAGGAATTCGGTGAGCGCTAGTCGCCCAAGGTGGCTGTCTTTAAGAAAAGCGCCAAAGTACATTCTAGGAACTATGAGCAGAGAAGCAAGTAAGAGGTCAGTGGTTCATATTACCTTCGTGCACTCAGAGCGTACACAATTTCCGGGAAAGCACTCCAAAACTCATGATATAGCTTGTATGATTCCAGCCCCAGATCATTGCTGTCGCTGTAATATTTGAGGTAGCGACTAATCCAGTCTCTTAATTTACACCAAACATCTTCGGTCTCAATTGCTTCTGATCCACAGTTAGCTAAATGCTAGGGGGAAAGCCAAAGGTCTAGGAGCGTACCATTTTGCATATGCCTCTTTAACTTCACGACCGTTGATACCAAGGAGTCCCGCCCGTCGTTGTAAGGGAAATCAGACATGGGATCCATGAGAACTTCATCCTCCTCAATGATGGCAACTGGTGGGCTTGGGTTTCTAAAGTCTGGGTCGTCCTCACTCAAGACCATTTCTATCTCCGGGCTGCCAGGTGCAGATGGGGACGATGATGGTGTCTCCATGGCGGGCGCTGTAGAAAGTATATCACTTCCAGACTCCACACTAGTCCTCGTGTTTCTGTCCTCACTGTTGATCATCTTCGACGGAGATATCGGGGATGGTGGGGAGGAAGGTATGGAATCAAGAGTGCGGGGCGCAGTTCGAAGATTTATGGTAAATTTGCTTGGTGTTAATTCGGCTTGAGGTTGCTTTGAAGCCGGGCGGGTTGGGGTATGAGGTACGGAGGAGTTTGAGCCTGAGCCTCCTGCAATGTCTATAGGATCGTCGCGGCGAGGTATGGACTCTGGTATGATATCTGTTGCTCTAGGAGCTCTCGTAGTATCCGCCGATCGACTTCGTGATCCACCGCGGGAGACTCTCTGGCGTTTCCGTGAAGAATGCCCGTCTTCGTCGTCATATGGATTAGGTCTGGCAGATGTTGAGCCGGGCTCAGAAGAAGCTGCACGTTGTAGCGGCAGCTCGCCAGGGTCGTGGTCCATTTGGTGGAGACGATGGCAGTGGTGAATTCGGAAAGGGTCTTCGCGACCGTACTTCTGCAGCAGAAAGCTCAAAAGCTTTTAGTTCCACAGGAGTTTTGCATGGGGTTGTGTTGGAGTTGGATCACTGGGGTAGTAGGTATTTGTGTACGGGGTGGGATGGGTTGAGGTTTAGGCGACCATAGAAAGCTCCTCCGGCGTCATCGATGATTGAGGGCACAAGGCCTGGCGCGTTGAAGTTCGGAGGTGAATCCGCGCGATAGCGGGACCAAAGAGTCTTTAACGAGAGGCTGAACCTGCACGACGCGTAGAAGGTGAAGCGCAGGTAACAAAATGCCAGACAAAGATTCGATGGGGAGCTTGCAAAAGAGCTGGTGCTCCTGAAATTCACCTTACGGAGCTTTCAAGTGGCATCAACTAAGAACTTCCAATCGCAGAAGAGGTGGGGCGAGTGCCGCTAAACTCAGGCTTATGTCAGCGACGCAAATTTACTCCACCACCGGCACCACCACCATCACCTTAGACCTGACCAGAAAGGGCACATGAGAGAGCCTTGTGAGTTCAGTTCGTTTGAGGGCCGCATCACCTACCTTAGCTACTTCTACATAAATTTAAAAGTAAGGTACAGAAAATTCGGAAAATAGTCACCACGCACCCCGTCCGTCATACGATAGATAATCTACGTACCATAATAATCGACGCAATTAACATAATTCAGCTGCTGTCCGTCGACCATCAATCACGCCAAGATTCAGCAGCCAAAGTTAAAAGCCGGGATTGAGGTCAGCTAGCTAGCTACCTTACTAAAGAGAAACTTGGATAACACACTACACTATACTATCTCCTCCTTCAGAACTCTTTACCTTTCATCTGGACCTCTTTGTGTCTCGGTGTGTCTTGCTCTCCTAGCGCAATTTCAAGCACCCTGCAAAGATGGAGCAAAAACCAAAGACCGTTTTCCAGCTTGATTCACCCTTCACATCTACTCCATGGTTAGTCAAAGGGGCATCACTCTAGCGTCTACCCCCTCAAAGACTGATGCAAAATAGGCCTCAATTATCTGAAGAAAGTCAGGACACAATCTTGGAGCTTCTTTGCAATACTCTGTCTCCCATCGGCCGACACCGCGAGCATCACATCATCCCATCGAAAGGCAAGCGTAGCAAAAAGCGCAAGCGCCAAGAGGTCAAAGTGAAGGGCGGGACCCGTGTTGCAAGCCCACCACCACCCCCAGAAATTTCTAGCTCTGTGGTTGTTGGTCTAAGGAGCATTACAAGGGTGCTGGAGTTTTCATCCCAAAAATCAAAACCACCAAAATTGTCCAGTGCAACAGATTCTGAAGGCACTGATGGCATTTCGCCGTCTCCTGATAATGCAACTACCGAGAGTGCTCAACAGAACAACATCACCAAGTTAACCCAGGGTCATTTGACTCCTCCAATGCAAGGCCATTTCTCAGCCATCTTTGTTCTACGCTCTTCTCAGCCAGCAATACTCCATTCTCACTTGCCACAGCTTGTTGCCACTTCTTCACTCGCATATCCAGAACTGCAGCCTACCAAGCTTGTTCAGCTGCCAAAAGGCTGTGATGCTCGCATTTGTGCAGCTCTTGGGCTACAGAGAGTATCATTCATCGGGATCTTGGAAGGCACACCTTGGGCCAAAGCTCTTTTAGATGCGGTACGAGAGAAAGTTCCAGATATCGAAGTGCCGTGGTTGAAAGAGGTAGTCTCTGAAACCTATCGGCCGTTGAACATCAAAGCTATTGAGACGTTTCAATCTACCGTGAAGAAAGCGACAAAGGGGACTTGATGGACTATTATTGCCCAATGGAGCGCCCATGTTATAGATAGAAGAGGGAATGAACGAAATTCCGCTTGCTAAAGGTAGTATCTATTTCTGCTACGATCGTAGTGGGGTTTGTTTTGCATCGAGCTGTCGTGCACCCTCTGTTGCCAAATTACAATTTTGTCTTGCTTATCAGTAATGTCAATGTCTATGACATAGTAGTTGCCTCTTTGTTTATGAACACACTAAGCTTACTCTCTATTAGGGAAGCAGTCAATGAAGGCACTTTTACAGGAAGGCTTTTATCACTGTTCTTCGAAATACACTCACTTAAGATACTTCCAGCATTGGGCAGGAAATGGGACACCATGCTAGAGAAATCTATGTCTAAAGAATTTTAAGAATCCAGAGGCCATGTTATAAAGATTATTTGTAAAAGAAGGAAATACTCCATTTGCCGGGGTACTTTTCTGCCTTTGAACACTACCTGCACTGTTTTCCCTTCTGCCACCAGATATAAGTAAGCTACGCTTTGCGAATTAACGCCTCACGGTTACATACAACACCAACATCTCTCTACTTTCAGACAGAGAATCTTACCGCTACATCTCTCTCGCTGATCACCCTCAAAACCCGAATATCACCTCTCAATTTGCAGGCATCGTTTTCCAAAACTTTTCGCAAAAATGGAAGGGCGTCAATCACGTGGCCGTGGAGATTTTCATGGCCCTCGTGGCCCTCGTGGGGGGTCATACGTTCATGGTACTTTTTCTAGCCATGGAGCAAGTGTTGCTGGACATGGCCGTGATCTTCAACATGGGCTGGAAACAAACATCGAAAACTCAGGCAGAGCTGAACAAGAAAACGTTTGGTTAGTGATTACTCTTCTGCACTTGAGAAGGAGAATTGACAAAGTCTCAGGGGTAGAAATCGTCAACTTGTCGGCCAGCTTGGTCTGAGAGATTCAAAAGGTGACAGGAGGTCGGTCAGCTTTGTCAAGATGAAGGGACCCCCGGCTAGCATTGGTACTTCAGACGCTCCCGATAGAGCACGCTTTCCCCCTGGGCGTAGACTTGAAGATGAATCTGAGTCCCCTGCCGGCCGCCCAACATCAGAAGTCTTTGGCAATGATACTTCCGACGTTGCCCAACAAGATAGAGAGGCTCCCAATATCCATACTCCTATTTTGCCAAGTCATACTGTGGAGCTTGTACCAATAACTACTGTACCTGTAATGATGTCTAACGACGCTCGACGAGATGACATCAGTGAGGCCATAAATGTCTTAGAAACAGGTGTTAATCGTAAGTATTGCTCATAATACTATCAAGGGTTAGGCTAACGTCTAATAGACCTCACTACCACCCTTGCTGGGCTTCAAAAGATCCAACGACGCCTTGGTGAGCAAGAGTTTACTTTGGATTCGATTCTCTTTCCTCGATCATACCCTTTTGTCTATCCATGGAAGTACTGATTTGTGGCGCAATCTAGCATTAATGGCTGCTTCTGCCATTTCTGCTCCGGGGACCGCTCCCAGCCCTATTGGAACAACATCAGACCTGTGCCAAAACCTGATAGATGAATACAATCCTCCACTACGAGCTACGGTCCTGAATCCTGACGTGGATCCCTCTCGTCCTACGCCTTCTAAGCCCAACCGTCATGTACCAGATCCCTCAGCGAGACAAATTGCTGAATTAGTGAAGAAAGACCACAACAGTACGACGAGGGTTGAAGGCTTGGGTGATTCGGTGTGGGCATTCAACCAGGGTCATCAAGACCCTGCGCTTAAACCCAACATCACTGAGTCTGCGCAAAAGGGACGAACCAATTCCGCGTCGACAAATCCCCCAAACGTCAAAGACAATCGTGGTACCTCAGGCCAGAAACAAAAGTCCCGAGAAGATAAATTCCAGAAGCGTGACCGCACGCAAGCACCAGAAGACCAGTTTCCTAATGCCAACCGCGGCGACTCAGGCTGGGGTAGAAGTTCTGGGATGCAGCCCGCTTCAAACGAGAGCCAAAATGTAGGAGCGCAAGTGGATAAGAAAGAGGAAGGGAACGCAATGGGAGGGGAATGGCCATTAACGGAAGGGATAGAAGATGAGACAGAGAAAGGAAATACAGGAGAACCGTGGGACAAAAGTTTAGGAACCGAATGGTGATAAGCCTCAGGCCTGGTGGATATTGGATTTATTTTCTACTTCTGGACTTTTGCGATTTCGAAGTTCGGTAGTTGTCTGCTACAGGGACCTTTGCTTGACTCTCCAGTACTCGCAGTAAAAGGGCTGCTTCGTTGTTTGGATTGTTTTCCGGATTAAAGGGTTGTGTTTTGGGTATGCGGAGTTGATATTTGTGGTTTCTTGGTTTTTCTGTGGTGGGGTATGCAGTGTTTGTGTATCGGAGTTTATTTTTGTCTGCCTTATTCAATGAGGTTGGACGGCGTTCAGCCAATAGACAGGCCCCTGTAACGTGCGCTGTTATCAGTCCAGTGGCTGTTAAGACTATTCAGCAACTTCAGCTTTGCTGTATCTTTGCTGTTCCACTACCAAGCATAGAGGAGTCTTCTATCTCACGTTTTGTAGCCCTCAGCCTGGTGCCCTAGCCTTTGTGTTCCCGTAGTCAGGAAAGGCAGACATCACGGAAAGTTGCGTGAAGTACCAAGGTGTATTAGGAAATGAAAGTTACGAAGCGCTCTCGTTGCCTTGGCTTCGAATTATGTCCAATGACTCGGCTTCCAGGCCCACCATCTCAAGTGTGCTGCTTGCTCGGGCGGCCTGAAGATATCTTAGCTACATTTACCTCGATATTGCGTTGAACGGTGCTGATATCCATCTCTGGGTACAATTCCGGTTTACATGTGAATTGTGTGTGGCCGTTCAATAGTATTTCAAGGCTTCTTTACATCTACGGCGCCAGCAGCTAGCTGTCTTTAGTTGAGCTTCGCTGACAAGTTATGCGCTTGGTTCAGGAACGGCGGGACATGGCAGTAGTTCTCCTGGATGTCTTAGATATTATCGTTCATCTTGACTGGATCACGACGTAGAATTCAGGAACACCCGCTGTGAGGCGGTATAGCTGAGAGAAAGACAAATAGGTTGAACGTTTTGTGAGGGTTGCAAGGACGTCAGCCCGGCGCTCGGATGGGGACAGGATCGTATTGCTAAGCTGACGATCACTGGATTCCTGCACCTGACTCTCCCCTCCTTCGGACGTTCATACCGTATTAGGAAGACACGAAGACACAAAAACGTTAATATTGCATCTTACATGCCTTACATATATACTTTAAACGTCTACGAAGGAGAGATTTTTTGCACTTGAGCCTGGTCCAAGCGTTTTAGCTGTGAAATGGATTGATTTGGGTGAAGAAACGCGTGGACCAGGCTCAAGTGCAAAAAATCTATCCTTCGTACTGGTTCAGTACAGTACAGTACAGTCCAATACAGTAGTTTCGTCGTATTCGTTCTTCGGATGGCAGAAAAGCCACAGGCTTGGGATGCAAGGAATGACAAGGAATGACAAGGATTCCCCACCACTTACTGGAGAAATCCACTTCTGACGTGGAGGGCTTGAGAGCTTAAGAGCTTATCGAGTGCTACCCCGCCGATAAGAAATTATGGGATTGCTCAGCAGAGGTTTGGCCCTCAGAAGACAGGACAGGACGGGAACACGACGGGAACAGAAGCAATGCAGGATACGGTTTGTACAGTAGTGCTTACCTGCTTTTGTTTTGACAAGTGACATACATTACTGAACTACACGAAATTCGCCGTGTAGTTCTTGGAATGAATTTGTACTGTACTGTACTGTACTGTACTGTACTGTACTGTTACTTCCCTTCCTACTTTTCAACGTCGAAGAAGCGACCAAATCCCGGTATTTTACCGACCCATCTTCCCGAAAACGAGATGGGTTGTGGGCTGTGCGTTGTTCTGACTCGGTACAGCACAGGATCCATCCTGTATTTCCCCACAGCCACAACCCAACGTCGCTTGGAAGCGAGATCTCAGCACGTGTCGTGGTTGCGGGGATATGCATTCCTTCGCACAACCTTCTTCCAACACCCTACCAATCACCTGGGTGCGCATCCCTTACCGCTGCTACTTTGCTAAAGAGAACTCATCGCATGTCGCATGATCGCAAGTGATCGTTTTGACAGCACGGAAACACTTCCATTTCCAGCCAGTCACCAAGATACGTATTACTGTAGGCTGCACTGCAGCTTTGCGGATACACCAGGGTCTTTCACTCCATGTCCCAATCAAAGTACCGTTGCGTACCTACTGGATATACTGTTGATTCAGAAATCTTGCATCTGGCGAAAACTGGCGTTGCATACAACCTCGGAGTATCCTTTGTAATACCTGAGTCTAGTGATCACTGACAAGTATATCCTCCATTATCACTCAACGGCCCCGCACCGAGGCTCGGAAGTCCATCCCAAATAGATGTAGGTACTTGTGAAGTGGTCATCTAGAGTGCAAAATTCCTGGGGCCGACCTGTGCTCTAAATGCCCCGCAGCCGTGCTGAAATAAAAGTCTCAAATATATCTCACACGTGCAAAGCCGAAAATCATGAATACGGAGTGGACGCAAGACATATATAATGATAGACTTAGTCTAGATGCCAGAGATGCTTTCCTCTGCAGTGAGAACAGAAGCATTCTTTGGAGGCCAAAAGTGTCAAACATCCGTTTTTAAGAAATTAACGCTTCAGTTACAGCAATCATGAAGTTCCTCAGCCTCGCCTTCACCATCGCCATCCTCCCCACGGCTTTTGCTGCACCCACAGTTCCAAGAGCTGCCGCGCCAACTGTAACAATCGCTTACCCAGAAGCGACCATAATCGGCAATGCAGGAACCGTAGAAACCTTCAATGGTGTGCCCTTCGCCCAACCTCCAGTCGGCTCCCTCCGGCTCAAGCCACCACAAGCGATTACATCGCCTCTGGGTACAGTCGATGCGACTTCCAATGGAATGGCATGTCCCCAGTTTGCCTTCAGCACCACCATCAACGACGCAATTCCTACAGCTGAAATTGGCTTGTTACTGGATACTCCACTTTTCCAAACAATTCTTGGTGCTGGTGAGGATTGTCTTGTCCTGAATATCCATCGTCCAGCTGGAACAACGGCAGATAGCGGCTTGCCAGTTCTCTTTTGGATTTTTGGAGGCGGTTTTGAGTTGGGTTGGAATACTATGTATGATGGCGCTGCTTGGGTTAATCCAAGTGTTGCTCGGGGAAAGCCCATTATTGTTGTTACTGTCAACGTGAGTCTTCGCGCCAAAAGGGAATTGATTTCCCTTTCCTCCCAGACTTATAGAATTGGCTGACCTTCTTAACAGTACCGAGTAGGTGGCTTCGGATTCCTTCCAGGAGCTGAGGTCAAAGCCGACGGTTCCGCCAATCTAGGTCTGCTCGATCAGAGACTTGGCCTTGAATGGGTTGCGGACAACATCGCAGCATTTGGAGGCGATCCAACGAAAGTAACTATTTGGGGTGAATCAGCTGGAGCCATTTCAGTTCTAGACCAGATGGTTCTCTATGATGGAGACTACACCTATAAAGGCAACCCGCTCTTCCGCGCTGGTATTATGAACTCAGGATCGGTCGTTCCAGCAGATCCAGTAGACTGCCCCAAAGGACAAGTGGTTTACGACACGGTTGTTGACGCAGCTGGATGTTCATCAGCAAGCGATACTTTGGAATGCCTAAGAGGTGTGCCATACGAAACACTCTTAAATGCTACCAACTCGGTCCCTGGACTTCTAAGTTATACATCTGTCGCCCTGAGTTACCTTCCCCGGCCAGACGGAGTAGTTCTTACAGACTCCCCCGAAGTCCTAGTAGCAGCCGGAAAATACGCCCCAGTTCCCTTCATAATCGGCGACCAAGAAGACGAAGGAACAATCTTCGCCCTCTTCCAATTCAATATCACAACCCTAGACGAACTCTCAACCTACCTCCAAACAGTCTTCTTCCACGACGCCACAGCCGCTCAGATAGACGGACTCATAGATACCTACCCAGATATCATCAACGACGGCTCCCCCTTCCGTACTCTTGGTCTCAATAATTGGTATCCACAATATATGCGTCTGGCAGCCATCCTCGGCGATCTAACCTTCACACTCACCCGACGTGCCTTCCTCAACCTCGCCACATCCGTAAACCCCTCCGTCCCCTCTTGGTCCTATCTCTCATCCTACGACTACGGAACCCCTATCCTCGGAACCTTCCACGGATCCGACATCCTCCAAATCTTCTTCGGTATCCTCCCCAACTACGCTTCTTCCGCCACCTATAACTATTATCTAAATTTCATTAATAACCTAGATCCTAATAATGGGACGACGGATGCGATATATAAGAATTGGCCACAGTGGGGTGGGAGTCAACAGCTAATGAATTTTTATAATATTGGGGAGGTTTTGATTTCCGATGATTTTAGGAGTGATACTTATGATTATTTGACGGCTAATATTGCTAGTTTGCATATTTAGCGGTGTTTTCATTGCGTTGTCTATTTTGGGGGATTGGGATGGGGATGGGAATAAGAAGCATTTGGGATTTGGGATTTGGGATTAGGATTGGGATATTGTAGGCATGAAAATGTTTAAAAGTTAATTTAATGATACATATGATGAGCACAAGAAAAAGATTTTTTTTAAAAAAAAGCCTTACTTGATACAGTGATTAGGTACCTAGGTATTACTACTATTTTGTGTGTTATTTGAACAATCACCTCGCTTAACCAACTAGGTAGCGCTCTCACCCACCTAAGTATAAAACCCAAAATAACAAATCCACCACTCAACGAGAGCAAACACCTGTAAATCGCCACAGTTGTACTCCGACAAGCTCACCAAAAAGCTTCGAAGACTAATAACCTCGAATCGAACTCTTGTAACCGACAAAAAGCCCTATACGGCCAATTTTCCGACCAATCGTCTTAAATAATTGCCTTGGAAAGAAAAGCAATGCTTTCAATTGAAAGTTCCGAGAGAGAGGTTACCGCTAAATACAAAAAATCAGTTCGCCTGGTTTCTGTTTCTACAGTTTTGCTGTTTTTGTCTTTTTTTTTAGGCAGTGGCAGCAGCTCGCTTAATTTATTTTTGGTTCTGGGGTGAATTTTGATGGGGAACGTATTTACCTTTCACCATTTTTTTGTTTGTTTGTTTGTTTATTCTGAAATCTTGGTGTAGAAGCGGTGAGCTCTTTGTGACAATGGAGCTTTTGTGCGCCGTTTGGAAAGTGCTCGCAATGCGGGTGGGTGCTCGCAATGCGGGTGGGTGCTTGTTTGTTTGTTTGTTAACCGAGCTATTTACTCGCTATTGCAGGTGTAGCTATCGCCCTCGCCTTCACCTTCCCCAAAGCTTCGCGGTGTATATACAAAGGAATTAATATTAGGTCAAGTTCCATTGCCGATTACTTTTACTAACAATCTTCAATAGTCGGACTACTTCAGTTAAATGCTTTATTCGGTCTACGCACTGTCATGACACATCAAAAGAATTTGCTTCTCAGAAACGGCAATAATTCCTACAGATCCCAAATTCTCCACACACATAAACGCCGCATCCTAACCATCAAAAGGATGTGTCTGATTCCACTCCTCAAATCCCACTCTACTCAACCTCAAAACCGGATCCAAAGTAGCAGGCGTACTATTATCGAAAGTTCCGTCCCAACAATACCTCTCAAAAAGTTTTTCTTGCGGCCATGTACCTAGTTTGATTCGGCTGGGTTGAGATGAGTTGCTGGTCGGACTAAGACAGTGTCTGCTGGGCAATCAACGGGGATTGGTGCATAGCTTGAGGAGATGGCATTTTCGAGGGAGTACTGTGCTTGAGTTTGATAAATTGCTATGATCTGGGTCAGTTTTGAAGTACTATTGAAGGACTAAGTACCTGTATTAAGCAAAGTCAATATGTGAAAAAAGTACATGTTGATGAGATGCAACTTCTCACTGATGGTAGGTGAGATGTTTAATAATAAACTTGATAATGGACTTTTTTTATCTTATACCAACGGACAATTGGCTACTTAAATAACCCCGTTGTATAGTTACTTCTTGCAAATTACGAACACTTCCAAGATTTATATCACTGCGTCATGATCTGTCTAGACAAAATACCAAAAGAAACACCTGTGTATCTTAGTGGCAGTGCCACCATGATGAATTTGGTATAGCAAGCTAATTGTGGGGGGGGGGGGAATGAAAAACGGCACAAACTTTGACATAAAGAACAATCCAAAGGCTGAAGTGTAGTTATACCTAAGAGGCTTTGTTGTTGAAGTTTTCTCCAATAGAGAAAAGAGTTTGGGTATGATGCCTAATTAGATGTACCAACGCGAAATGAAGTTATGTATGACGATGATTGAAGATGCATTGCTTGAATAACACTTTCACGGTGGTCTGGTGTTCTAGCCTTTAGCTGAACGACCAAGTCCGAAAACTAGGTAAGCGAGGAAGGCTTGGTTAGTATACTATGTCGTGTCATCAATTAAATAGTTAGGGGAGCAAGGCACTCAAAATTACTGGTTAAATAAATAGTTATTACAAAAAGCCAGAATTGGGATGGTGGTAGTTTTGATAGTAGATGCAGCAGTTGAGGGAAACAACTATTAACGTCTAGAACTATAAACAACAGCGAAAATAGGTTAATCTTAGAACAAAACCATAAATGCAGAAATACAGGAAACTGCTAGAATTAATAGCCATTTTGTTAGACTTCTAAATATTTTAAGCGGTCTAGTTTTTATCTAAAATAAATAAAACAACAGTTTCTTACATATTATCCAGCAAGCCATCTACAAGTTTTCAGGTAGCTTCTAGTATTTATCTACTAACTAAAATTGATTATAAGCTCTAGACCCCAAGTATCAAACCATGTCAGTAAAATCACATTGTAATCTTACAGTAGAAGCGAGAAACATACAACCGGGGTTTCTATCGCTGCCTTGAAAGCTGTAAGCAAATACCAGTATTCGTAAATCGCTTTCTATTGGAAGATAGCGCCAATTGGACCTTCTCTCAATGAAATATATGTCAGTTGTTCTAAAGGCTCCTTTAGCTGAGCATAAATATACCTAAACGTCTTTATTCACTAGTATCACTTTCAACTACGTCTTGTTCGACTTCTTCGTTTGGAAATCCTCCCTGTTGATCTCTTAGCTTTGTATACATCCCGGAGTTTGCAGCATAGAATTGACCAATAAATTAATGCATACAAACCCTAAATAGTTGTCCAAGTGTTTTGGGTTATTCACTTGAAAAGTGATAGAGCATTATTGTTGTGATTAACTTACGCACTTTTAAGCTTCATCTTTCCATCTCATTCTGTAAAGTCTCCCATCTCAACTCGACACTTATTTGTAACTAGTATATTTGGAATTGCAAGAATCAGGTCTTCATTGTGTTCATAATCTTCTGGGCTCGTACAAGATCGGGAGGGCCAGGATGCTCCTGTTCTGAGTCATTTGCAGCCACTTTGGAAATGCATCTACACACCTCCTTATTTTAACAAGTGACCTTATCAATTATTTGGCTCCCTTTTCACCCACAGATAATATTTAGGAGAGTGCTGAACACATGTAGATCAGTTATCAAATTTTAACTGAAAACTTAGCAATCTCACTCGCCAACTCTTAAATATTGATATTCGTACAACTTGGCGACTTTGAGCTTTGTTCCGTAGAGTCTTTCGAAGAATAGTGCATCTCCGAATGTATCCGGAACAAGAGCGATACAGCTTTGGAGAGCCTTTACAGATTATGCTATTGACTAGTACAATCGTATTTTGCAAGCGAGCATGCCTTTGAAATTCAAGACAATACCTGGCTCTTACAGAGAAATCAGATGTTGGGCCATAGCTACTAAGAGAATGTCCTTTCTAATTCAATATCGATAGGGGGAAGATCTTTTGCAGCATTGTGCTTGGCGGAATGAAAAACACTGCCATGCATATTCAAGTTCCACTGCCAGTAACCACCAATCACGAGCATCAGGGGACTGGTTTTACATGCATAAACTATGTATTCAAACGACTGAGACTGGTACCTTCAAAATTTTCACTTCAAGGCAGCATACCACCCTTTACATGTAGGCTAGAATAATCATGCGTAATAGCAAGTGTTATTGTGTTGGAATAATATAAAAGCACATCTTACAGAAATCAAAATATGTTCTGTACAATGCAGTCCCTGCCACGTGAATATCATCTCTCCAATATAACAAAAATATATGAGACGATATGGATTCATTCGTGGTCATTGATCACAAGTGTGCTCTCGTTGATGTTTGCGAAGTGATATTAATACGCAAAAGCTAAGTATTTAATTCTCAAGGCTGGCAAGTTAAATTCGAAAAGCAGTTGTAAGAGCTCTCGGCGTCAACAAGTCTGGAATCAAATGAGGCTCTCGTGCAAAGCACAATCCAGAACCCCATCTCGCTTAAGCCGCCCTCTCACCCCTGAATTTCTAGGGTTGAAGAAGCAGCAACAAAACATATAAGCAGTTCTCCTTTCCCTCGAGCTCTTTCTCGACTTTTGGTTTCTCTACGTTAATTTTCTGCACCAAATCGCACTACGTCAGCCTCACTTCTACGAAAATTACAACAGGCTGACTCCTCATTCGCTAAGCGAGGACACATCACTCGGCATCATGCCGACGCCACCACCGCCCTCAACTCAGCCCTTAGTGCAACCTCAGCGGATTGAAACCACACAATCTATGGAAACTCGTCTCGAGGTGCAGCATACCTCCAACGAGCCACTTTACTCGTTCAACGAAAATACACCATTTTACAGCGTGTACGAGGCTCCGGTTGCTGTACAGTCCCAGCCTTTCAACGAACTGCCTTCGATGGAGAATTTTGACGGCATTGAAGAGATTTGGAGATTTGGAATAGCTCCAGGTTACAATGGTTCTACACACTTTGCTTTGGATGGCATCGCACCTGTCAACGGCACACAGGCACCTCCGATCTTCGACACTACCCAGCAGGTGGGTTTCAGTGCAGGATTTTCGATGGAACCTGTGCAACCCACCTATGCCCAATCGACGCCTCTTTGGTCGGGCGATACCGTGACATTCGACCAGAACATGCAGGCTCCAATGTCCTTGCCTTCTGTGGAACCTCATCAGGCCTTCATCAACACGGCGAAGACCGGGTTCTTTGGTGGGATTAGGCCAATGGTACCAAACTACCATCAATTCATAACTCATCAGCCAAACGATATCCTACCATTGGCCAACATGCAGGCGCCACCGCCCTTGCCATCTTGCCAGCCTCAAGGCTTCGACAGCACTCAACCAATTGATTCCTCTGGTGTTTCTGAGATGAACCATTTCTCATCTGAGGATTGGTTCGTCTACCCTTTTTTTTTACTAATCAAAGTAAAGGCCACAAAATACTCTTGAGCAGCACCCCGACAGAGCTGCTTTTGAGACCTCCCTCGAAGGGCTCATAGTCGTCAGCAACAATGATCAACCACAAGCATCCAGGGATGCTGCAGGCTACTTTGGCAATGGACTAGAGGTCAATCATAACAACCCCATGGACAATACACAGCGCCCAACGAATAAGGTTGCTCCCCAACATCGACCAAGTTGCGGCTACTGCGGGGTAACATTCTCTCGACACAGCGACCGAGATCGTCACCTTTCAGCTGTCCACTTCAAGGTTGTATCTTACAACTGCGAATATATTGGTTGTAGTAATAATAAGGGGAAAGGCTACTGTCGCAAGGACAAATTGAAGGAGCATGTTCGCAAACATCACGTCAGTTAGAGTATTTCGGTTTGGGGTTTACTACGATGAGATTGAATTGCATATTTTAAGTTACAAGTCCAATAAAATATTGGGGGATTGTATTCGTCTGGGGAGGATATTTAGGTGGATGCATGCCTCCAGAGAGGTCTTGGTTTTGTCAGCAAGGACTTTCTTTTTTGTTATTTACTGAATGAGACTAGTCCATGGTGTTTTTCAATCTCCTATAGCCATATTCAACCTGCTGGTGCTTTTGATTTTGACCCATAATTCTGTGACAATTTTACGGAGCAAATGATCTGAAATGAATTTTATGACTCTGTGGACTCCAACTTCCGTGATTGTAAGCCTGAAATAAATTATGCGTTTCAGTTCATGCATCATTCATTACAAACTTAGTTGTAGGGAGTTTTTGGGTCATCTTTTGACATTTTATTTCCTACTCCTAAGCGGTTTTTCCAAGGGCCCAATTTCCCATTTCTCTTCTTTGCTGGTCCTTATAATTGTAGGAATCCCAACATTCTGAAACTCCCGTATTTTAGAGACAGTGATTTTATGACAGGTTTTCATGTGTCTTCGCCATTCATCTTTTGTAGGATACCCAGGGTCCCAATACCCCACCACTCCTCTATTCGTCGTATTGTGGGTATTATCGCATGGGATGATAGGACAACAGTACTTTTTTATCTGATTATGACGACGAATGTGATGTCGGTCTCGGTCTTTAGGCGTTGCAAATCTATCAGTGCATTCTTGACACTTGTACGGACGAGTATGGCCCCTGATATGACGGCTATCCTTAATCAGCGGCTACAAAAATATCAGAGGTGAAAGACAAACTTGAGATCACACTGTCGACCAAATGACTTATTGCACATTCCAGGTTCCTGCTCCTGCTCCAGTCCGTATTTCATATTCCACTTCTCCCTCTCCCTTACAGACCATAGTTTTTCTTTCTTATACGGGCAGGTAAACTTATTCACCGCTGCTTCAACAGTCGGAAAGCTCTTCGCCCAGCGCACTGCTGACTGTGATGAGGAATCCATGCTGGAAATCAAAACCGAGGCCACAGGAAAGTCGTTAAAAAGATGTTACTGCTTGTGTGGTGTTCAGATTACCAATTCGGAGGGATTTATGAGGTTAATGTAAGACAATGACAGTAGCAATGGATTTTCTATCAAGTTGCACCGAGACTCGAGAGTGGGTGGCCCTGAAGACTGCGACAATAATGCAAATGACGTGGTGGAAAATGGAGATCGGAATAATTTTTGCAGAGCCGCACTTTCTTGTGGACGAGCCTGATCTTGCAGCCCAAATTTGTTAGGTGTGACGCTTGATATGCATACTGTATCACAGCCTCAATCTTCGATTGGCTTATGTAGACCCCTGTAAAGTGCAGCCACCGCCCTCGCCCTTCGCCCTAGACTTTTTGACTAATCTTACACAGATGGAGGTAATGTTAGGCTATACTGAGTCTGATTATTCCACAGGTTCTTCAAAGTCTAGCAGATAGTGTGGATACTCTACAAGATTCCTTCCCCCTACAAATCACTGTGAAGAATGTCAATGGTTCCTGTCACTACACTTGTTGAAATACCACAGCAAAAAAATCATCCTGGGCACATGCAAATTTTTGCGTTACCAGAAATCTAAAGTATTTCGTGATGTGCAGACACCGTGATCGCCGATTTACATGCATGCTGATCTCTTCCGCATCTCCTGGTGCCTGGCTTGGGTTCCATAAGTTCGGGAACAGTGCATGTAAGATGCATGGGTATTGGGTATTGCACAGTAATAAAGCAAGGGGTCTACATATACTTTGAAAACTTGCGTGCAACTTCAGTCGTTCCTTTCGGTCACCGTCACTACTACCCCCCNCCCCCCCCGCCGGTTTGAAGGTTAAATTTTATTTTTTTTGCTTTTGCCACACCGTAAAAAATAACCTTCAAACCGGGGGGGATAGTAGGAAGAAAAGAAAGGGAGGACCAGTGCGAGCCTAGCGAGATCCACTTTTGGGAACCCAATAGTACTACTCCTTGTCCTCGCAATTTTTAGCGCTCCGTTGAAAACCTCTTCGGCTATCAGCTCTGCAGTCATCAGTCATCTTCGGCCTCCATCCACTGCTGAGTGGACAGGCTCTTCTACTGGTCGGTTCCAGGGCCTAGACATGAAACAAAATAACGACGACAAGTACATTAATGTATACTTTTGTTGGAAGGAGGCATCTATCACATCTGGGTTTAATCATAAATGACGCTGTCGACTGGACACAACATGCCTTAGTAGGTAGTAATATAAGATTGTATTCTTGTAGAAGGTACTTTGTACATGAAACTCCAGAAGTTTTATAGTATTGTGTCTCGACTCGATCTACAAGTCTTTGTCCCTCACACTAAGATTAATTATATATACACCACCGTTGTGCGTACATTATTGTCTTTCCTCCTGTTTGAACAATGCACCAAGACTTCCAGTTCTTTCACATATACATCCATTCCTAGAAGAGTGAACCTGGATACTCTAATTCCACATGAACGACCTCGTCTTGCCAATATTCACTGGCTGACTTATCATATCTAGTCGCCTAGCAAGCTTCGCCATCAGCAGATTCACAGACTTCATAGTAGAGTTGGTAGAAGAATTTCCTGAAGAAGTTGATGCTCCACTACCACCAGCGAGAAGTTGTCTGACTGGTAAAGTACTTGTAAGAACCAAAGGATTCAAAATCTTCTCATAGTACATAAGTCGTTGACCATTGAAAGTTGTGGTATTCCCAGTAGCTAGGATCTCGAGGGTGCCGTTCGTAGTAAATGCTGGCTGAAGGGCAATAATGGTGTTGATGTTCGAGATGATGGTTGAGAGACTGATTGTTGCCTTTAATGGTAGATTGTTATCTCCTGGTGCGAGGTAGACGTTCTCAATTGCTGCATTGCCGATGCTAATGTTATTGACTGCTAGATTGAGGGTCAGATTTCCCTAATTGATGTTAGTTGGTATTTTCAAGCTTTTGTTGATATAAAGCGATATTTTTGAAGCAACTTACAAGCTCGATAGAGAATACAGAGGGATTGGGAATCAGAGCTGTCCCAAGAAAGTTGGTGCCGTCTGCTTGAGCAGTTGTGAGCAGTTGGGGGTTGTTGAGTGCGAAACCAGTGAGATTGTTGAGACCTGTGCATAAAATTTAAGACTTGTCGTTGTTTAGTAGAGAAGGGTCGTCATACCAGCCAATTCAATCTTCTTGTTCAACGTGATTGGAGACTTTATCGCCCCCAAAAAGATGTCTGACTTTCCACTAACTTGCATCGTGAAATTCTTGTTATACATAGCACTTGCTAGAAAACTCTCGAAAGAATCCATATCCGTGACAGTAGCTGTTTGGTCGGTAACCTCGATAGGCGTCTTGCCGTTCAAGATCTTCTCTGGCAACACGATTGATGTAAATACATTCGTGTCATTCTCGCCTGCTAGACTTAGGTTCAATGGCTTCAGTGTAGTTGTAAATGCAGTCGGTGTATCGATGGATGAGGCAAGGCTCATTTGCACACTGTTTGGCCCTGGAGCCGTTAACTTGGCCGAGTAAACTGGAAGATCGTTTTTGTTGACTATGCCTTGTACTATTGCTGGGATGATGGCTACGAATCTGGAGAAAATTAGCAACTGTTGGAATACGATGAAATGCGGAGCTTCTTACAGTATTATGAGAATCACAGCTAGTCCAACAAGAGAACCAGGCACGTAATAGTACCAATAACGACGGACGTGGCTCAAAACCCCTCTTTTCTGTGTCCCTTCATCTTGTTCCACAGGACTGGTAACCTGAAATGCATTCTTCGATTCTCCAATCTCCTGGTAGTTCGTTGGTTTCCAATCTAGGCGCGACATCTTCTTTTGTCTGGTCTTTCCTGGCTCCGATAGCGATATCAAATCGACTTAGGTGCCTTTGTAAAATTGGAAAATCGCGATCTCAAGAGACATACGAGAAGATATGCAGATGAGGTATATTAAGAGGCCCTAGAATAGCTCTCGGGACACAAAAACCCTGAGTTTAAGCCTGTGGTCAAACATGCTGCCACTTCAAAAAGCTTCGTAGTTCGATGGCAAAATAATCATTGGCTATTGACAATAAATCATAACGGAGGCCTACTCAGCCAATTCTCATGGGTTTCCGCTTTTGGACCTTGGCATTGTCATTTTTTGAGGAATGTTCAGATCTGTGCATAAAACGTATGATATATGTGGACATCTAGCGATCCTTGATTAGGCTAAAGTTTCCAATGCTCAAAAGAAGCCTCATAACTCTACCGGTACTTAAGTGGCTTTGAGACTTCCCCACCATTACCCTGGATTTTCTAGGCTGTTAACGAATCACACTTTGAGTGTTAGGCAATGGCCCCTGAGTATGTGACTTTCATAAATTGAATTTTATTCATTGTTATTCGAATAGAACTTCAGATCCTCCTCACTTTTCTTGATACTCGGCCTGTAAGATTTAGATGGGGTTCCGAGGTACAACACAATAGATGGAAATTTACTGTATCTGGCTGCAAGTTTCAAGCCATCAGCCATTTAGCGTCGTGGCGGGACGAGTCATCAGGTGCTAGTTAAAGTAAAGCTAGTGTTTTACAAGGCAGGGGTTTGAAGCCCGTCGCTTGTAAATTTGTAGTTCGAATCTTGACTATTAGCGAATGAGAAGTTTAGCGAGCCCCTTCAAACGTTTGAGGGCTCTGGAGAGATGCTTGTGAAGGAATTGCCAGAAATTTACTCCGTACGTGCTTTCCAAGTTCCGCATTCCAAAGCTACGTAACCATTTAAATGGGCGATATTATCAGATGTGGCACAAGACAATGAAAGAGATCTCTCGGTCCAGCGCTGTAAAACACTGCGTAAATGTTAGAGACTTGAGATGATAAGCGAGCCGAACCACTCGCATGGCTTTTACTGTATTGACAGTTCTTCGCACCGCACGCTACTGGTCAGAAACCTCCGAGACTGGTATCGAACCAGAAAATCATCCAAACCCTATGAGGCTACGGATGAGAGATCCCAATACTGTCTGTGCGTAGATTGAGGTATAGTAGATCCAAGAAATTTTATTGCACGGATAGACTCAGTTCTTTAACGAGCCATCCAATAACTTCAACTGCAAACCGTCCACCGTGTTTCAAGTGTCCGGTATTTAGGTCTAGGTACGGGATATATTCTACTATATGGCCTAGGAGTTTGGCCCTCGGTTGCTTGTGACTTTCATGAGGGAAGACTGATTTTTACACTCCATATTACCTGCCGAGATGTCCCCATAAGATGGGGAAATAAAATCTAAGAGTATTGAGGTAGTAGTTCTTTGATGAAGTTTGCGTTACACACAGCCTGCTACCAATTCGACCTTTGTTTTGTATTTTATTTGCAAATCTCCAGCTATCTACCAAAGTTTGGGTTAAGTTAAGACACCTAGAGACGTTCGAGTGAACATCATTAGTTAGTATGCCAATAGTATGCTCTGCATATAAATAGGTACCGAAACTAGTTTGTAACTGATATTACAGTTCTGAGAGAGTATGTTCTCTACTTTTTGTAAAAATAAAAAATTCAGTTGCCTTGGATGTTTAGGGAAAGGAATTAGACTACTTTGTCATACTGAGACTGACAATAGAGCAATGTACAAGTATAAGAAGAGCGAGGAACAATCTCATATAACTGGGAACTAGATTAGCTTTTTTTATCTAAGGTTTTAGAGTCAACATAAAGACTATGTGACCGGAATTTTCTATTTTTATTCCATAACTTCTAATTACTAAGTGCTAGTGGATAAGTCCTCTCTGACGAGACTCTCGCCTATGCCAACCAAGCCCTTTTTCTACCTTGTTTTAATATACTTTCCAGGCGCATACGAGACTAGAGCAACACCCTTTTAGTAGGATCGCCATTTAGAATATCCAGTCTGTAAGCTAATTCTTTCTAGTCCCATAATAAGATTGACTGACAGTCGGGATGGCCAGGTCTTCCAGAAGTAGGTGACATAAAAGTAGTCTACCCCGCCCCTCCATCTCCATCTAAATTCTAGTTAGTAATAGATTGGATTTCTTACTTACAAGAGATAAAGAGGAAAGCAGCAGACGATTTCATACTTGCAGAAGCAAAGATTAGGTACCAGAGAAGCCACCACACCCATGAAGTGGAAACAACTCCAAATGTTCAACATTTGAGGCCAGCGCTCCACCTTTGGCTTTCGTAGTTGTCTGGTTACCAACATCTTGTGCGCATAGGTACTGGACGGGTAGAGGCAAAGCTGCCGGCAGTATGAGAAAGAAAACTAAGGCTGGCAAGGAACTTCAGGCAGCTGAGTTCAGTACTACGGGTAGAGGCAGCATCGACATCCTTTTTGAAACTTCAGAGGGATTAGCATTCATTGGACAGGACATGTTCTACTTTAACCGTTGCTAGACGAGCTTGGGAATAAGATTTTCGAAAAGCAAATGAAAAATCATCCACCACTAGGAGGGGAATATGACGGAACCGAAGAAGTACTTTTGGCGGCCATTATGAAGAAAGCAATCGAGATTCCTAGAGAAAACTTCAACGATGATAATTAGGGAACCTCACATATTGGAGGAACTAACTTGAACAGAGCAATATACTTGATTCTGGTATTGGATTTAGTGTTGCGTTATAATTAGCAAGTCAACCAGCTTTAGCTACCATCGTCGTCTCATCCTTCGGCAAAACAGGCACCCAAGTCCCCTCCTTCAACACTGCCATGGGAATACCACTCTTCTGAATCTCCTTGACCTTCTCCCCCTTAAGATGATGTTCTTTTCTCATATGTTTCTGCCAATGGTCTTTCCTTTGGAAGCCCCAATTTGGCGTATACACTGAGCCATTATGAGACTTGGAAAGGCGCCGGATAGAATCTTGACACCACCAATCTGTGCAAAAATACTTCGTAGTCGTGTTGTGCACGCTGTTATCATGTCGTCCGAGATCTTTTGCGGATGGGAATCCTCGCTCGCAGTGCTGGCATTTGGAAGGCCGAGTATGATTTTTTCGATGCCGACTGTAACCATCAGCTTTTACACAACTGGACATAGGATAGTAACTTTTACCGGAGGTCACATTCCCGTGTAAACACCTTCGTGCATGAGCCTTGCTTTCCTTCAAAATTGCATCTAAATTGAAGAAGCGAGGAGGAGATTGTAGTTGTTGTCGGAAAGCTTTTGGCCCATTTTGTCTGCTTCATATACCTGCTAGAAAATTCAGAATTTGAAGTGGTGCTGTGTGCCATTCGATCCATACTCTGCAAGCGTTTGTCTTGGACAACTGGAGCCTCGGGACTCAAACATTGAAGACTATTTCAACGGAAGAAAAGTCCTACCATATAGATTATTGGTGGTGCTGGCGAGGCTGGGACATGAGCAAGGCAGACACAACGAAGTGTGTGTCTATAATCCAGCGCGTGGTTTCTAGCTCAGCCGTATTGAAGCATAAGATACTGGCTACTACCCACCAGAAATTTACTATCACTCGGCCATTCACACACCTTACAAAGACACCCTTTTTTGAATTGTCACCACGCCCATCACTAAGCGAGCATCCACTTCATTGGATTTCACAACAACCAACACATCATGAATTCGACTGCGCCCTCGCCCTCGCCCTCGCCACTCTTGCTTGGAGAGCCACCTGAAGCCAATGGATCAATCATACACGTGACACACCCTGGCTCTACTGAAGCTGGGTGAGTCCAACCAATTTTTTTTAGTAATCAGGTGGTAGGCCCTTCATCGACCGTAGCCTCAGGGACCACGAACGTCCCCAACACGTGACTGCTCAACACGTTACTCTGCAGCACTCACTACCAATCACTTTCACTCTTCACAACACCTCCAATAACAACGACTTTGGAACCGATTTCAATCGACACACTGCCATTGATTTTCATTCAAACAAAAGGAAACCCCTGGAAGACACTCCCCTAGGATCTTGCAGTAATGGCACAACCACAGTCGACACTTTCCCTTTTTCAAGCAACAACGGCTACCTATGCACCTCAGTTGGTACCGAGCTTCCACAGAACAATGTGCAATTCCAAGGCTATGCACAGCCTATGTTCAATGGGAACGGAAATATTTCCCATCCAAACTTCTTCAACAATGAGACGGGAAACAATGACTCATACTGCTTCGACGCCATTCCCCAGCAGACCCATGCCGGAAATATGACGGCACTTGCCAACCCAATTCCTCAGATTGGCTATACCACAGGACCACAGTATGCCTCGTTCCAACAGGCTGATTTTAACAACTATCAGCTGCCAAACCAGCTGCTAGGCGTCGGGACAGACTTCAACAACCTGGGCTACCAAACCCCAGTTGCTATCTCATTCCCCCAAGCACGCCTCGGAAATCCGAGCTTTTACACTCCAAGTGCAATGCCTTTGCAATACGCAAGTCTGGAAACCCCAACCTATCAGTCCCCATACAGCAATGCCGTCTCCGGCAGTGGATTCGTTAACAATGGGTTCAATGACAACGGATTCAATCCCCTTCTCTACGCCGGATCCAACACCCCAGCACTCCAACCTCGCACGCGACGCACTCGAACCCAATGCCCAAATTGCACCGAGACCTTCAGCCGCAAAAGCGACCTCGACAGACACCACGCATCAGTACACCTAGGAATCAAGTACCACTGCAACTTCAACGGGTGCAACAACAACCGTGGGAAAGGGTACTGTCGTGCTGAGAAACTGAAGACTCATCAAAAGGAGATGCATGGAGTTATTTGAGGAATGAATATTTTGAGTGTCTTTGACATTTTAGAAAAGCTGAAGGAAGTTGTGGTACTTATAGAAACTGCGAGGATTTGGGATCTCTTTTGTTTTGGTTTCATTTTGCTACACGATTTGGAAGCTACAGCGACGGTTTCTTTTGGTTGTATTTTGCTGCAGGACTTAGAAGTGATAGCGAAGGTTTCATTTCTCTTGGCATGATTTTGATAACTTGAAATGATTTCCCATGTCTGAATACTTTCGCGTCCAATCTTATAAAAAATGAATTACGTTTTTTTCATGCAGTCCATGACACGTGAGGTGTGATACGTAACATATATAAAAGTATAAGATAAAAGATAAATAGTAGCACACCGTTTTTACTTTTTACTTAAGCGACACACTTAGTTTGAGTAACTGACTTGATCTAAGTAACTAACTTACTCGATTCAAGTATCTAATTTAAAGTCTGTTGAAATATATGGAAGTATGCACAGAAACAAATACAGAAGCGCCGAGAATCAGATTTCACTCTAATTTCATTACTGAAAGTGATTGTAGAAGTGATTGTACAGCGAGCAGAGTAGTTCTAACCTCGGCTAAGCCCCGAAAACTCCGAATCTACTACTTGTAGTTCCAATTCGCTGCGCACAGAGCTCCGACCGGTATAGTTAATAAGTAGTACAGTGGGCTTTTAACTATAGCAACTAGTTGAACTCCATGGCAAACATTTCCAGCTTACCACAGACAATCATCTACGTAATCACAAGTATTGTAGCGTAGCCACTGGTAGAGAGATTATAAACTCTGACAATTATCCATCTCCGAATCCCATGTGTAAAAGTGCAGAAATCCATCCTAAACAGAAAAAAAAGGCAAGCGAAATTTATGTTCTCATCCATTCATTCGTTGATCCTCAATAATTCAAACACTACACACACTCAAACACTGACAATACAGTAAGATACGTAATTACTCCATCCCGTTGAAAGACCCCCTATAACACAAAAAGTTTCTTCCCATTCACTCATTCTACTCCCACCACCCTACTTCAGCTCGCAGAACAGAAAACACAAGAAGCAGAAACAAAAGAACCAATCACTAGACTTTTTTATTTGGAGTCCGGTCCATCATAAGTTCAAAAATAGACGCCAACCTGGGCAGAAACGAAGAATGTGTGTGTGAAGGCGACCGTAAAGTCTGACCGAGATGTATGTCTGAGAACAGAAAATGGCAAATGAATGAGAAGCCGTGCGGGTCGTAGTCCATAAAATCCGTAAACGACATTCGTAATCATTATCCGTAAAGTTTATCTTGTCGAATCGTCGATCGTGGCCGTTGGAGAGGATTATGTGATCATGCTCTTGGTCCTTACATGAAGGCGGGCTTTCCCACCGCTTGCAGACCGCTGCTCGTTCATTCTTCGTCTCATGGACTCTTCTCGCCTTAATACCATATCGCACCACCCACCCTTAGGAGCAGCCCCTTCCTTACCGACACAAGCATCGAGGACCTTCATCCAGCCATCCTTGTCCTCAGCGGTGTCAGCGTAGAAGTCAATGACCTCGCCATTGTTGAATCGAATTCGGAAGCCTTCTTCAACGAACATATAACCTTCCTCCTCCTCAGCAAATCCCGATTTTCTTCGGCTACCACCCTTTCCAGTGGTCTCCTTCTGAGTGAGAGCGCGGCGATCATCGATCAGTTTGGATGCGTTGGCGAGATTGATAGTTGCGCGAGGTTGACGAGTTGACTCATGGTATGCAGTGAGTTTACTGCCGACAAGCTTGAAGAACCGACGACGCCAGTACTATGTTCTGTTAGTATAGCAGAAGCACTGCTTTGTATAGGAAACTTACTGGACAATCACCACCCTGCTGACTCAAGTGACCTTCCCAATTTCGTGCATCAGCTTGTTCTGCCTCTTTCATTTCTCGGATGCAGGAGTTCATGCTCTTTGGCATATCATCATCAGTAGCACCTCTTGGTTTCGGCACAAAGAGAAGCTGGAGTTCCAACTTGGCAACCTTGTACGGCGCACGTTTTTGGACTTGGTGGGTATTGCCACGTTTGCTCTTCACACTTGAAGCAAAAGATGCTTCTTCGGTCGCCCATTCATTGAAGGCGGCAACGTCAACTACATAAGGACGTCCATAGCAACGAGTCTCGTGGTCTTTCAGGCAGACATATGATCGGCCAAAGCTTCCATCTTCAGCTGCAAGAGGAGAAAGAAGGTCCCACGCTGTTGGTTGAACGTTGGTCATCTTCGCATGAACTTCTCGTTGCCTCTGTTCAGCAATACGCTGTTCTTCCTCCTTTTGTCTCATCTCAAGTTCCTTGCGCTTCTTTGGCGAAGCAAAGACTCGACTGAAGGTGGATGGTTTCTGTGGCTTCTTTGTGGGAGATTCCACAACTCGCTTTGGTGCTGGCTTCTCAAGTTTCGCATTCAGTGTCAACTGGAATTCAAGATCGTTGGGTACAACAAGTTCAAATTCTTGCCCAATTGGTGCATTTCTTCCAAGTTCGAGCCATGCAGTGGTAACACAGTGGACTCCATTATCAAGAGTAAGGCTGAACCAAGTACGCTCATCTAAATACTAATATTAGCAGCGGTTGGAATAGAAAATAACAAGAAACATACTTTTAGGCAGTGGAAGATCTAAGTCTTTTACACCAATGACCTTCACAAAGAGTCTACCTCTCTCTCCAGCTTCTGCGGGGGGTCCAGTAGCCACATCCTCTGTTAATGAAGATAGTCCAGAAGCGTTGCTTTCCTGTCCAGGAAGTGGAGGTACATGTCCGGAAGAAGGCCTTTTTTGAGAGTTGCGGCGATTGTGGATACTGCTCTTGCGCATTTGTCCGTTCCATGGTTCAACAGTCCAAGACTGCGGTCGCTCTTTCTTTATGGGCGAGTTACCTGCTGAGCGAGAGCCCTTACCAACATCACTACTAGCAACTACTACCTTTGTATTCTGTCTCATTAGATATCCGCGCTGTTTTCGTGTACCAACGTTAGCATGAAGTCTATCAATCATAGGAGTATCTCTGGTCTCCTTGCCAGACGCTTGTCCAGTGCCGCGGGTGGAGTTCGACTGTGAATAAGATTGGGCAAAAGCAACCTTTTGGGCTTCAACAATTCTATCAAAGTCTGTGTCAAGGCTCAAGCCGAGATCACCGCCAATGTCTATTGTCAAACTCCTCTTTTTGAAGCTTGGGCGTCTCTGCACGACCTCTTCGCCAAGATCAAGTTCTTCGCGGTCCAGGTTTAAAGAAGGGCGGTTTCGGT
Source organism: Pezicula radicicola (assembly GCA_003008705.1). Lineage (NCBI taxonomy): Eukaryota > Fungi > Ascomycota > Leotiomycetes > Helotiales > Dermateaceae > Pezicula > Pezicula radicicola. The sequence goes on from PDUO01000028.1 coordinate 156,751, forward strand.
GTCGCTGAGGAATTGGTGGAATATTTGGCAACTCGCCGCTGACTATTCGACGAGCCTCTCTCATTGCTTGCAGATCTGTGGGGGTCGCAGATGGTCGAGTCTTAAGCTTTGAGCCAGCCGAAGACTTGATTGTGGCAATGCGCTCAGGAATCGCGGGTGAGTCTCGGGGTGTTGAGGGTTCAATTGGGTGACGAATAACAGAGTCTGGAGTACCTCCTCTTTCGTCGTATTCTTCTTCCTCTGATCCCCAACCTGTTCCGTCATAATCTGGAATTGGGGCATTGAAAGAACGCTGGTCTGGAGTCTTGGGCGGCGTCTTGGGTCGTTTTTCTGGGGTTTCAGGGCGTTGCATGTATTCTTGAGCAGCTGTCATTTTGGGAGCTTCTTCTTTCGGTAGCTCAGGCTCTTCAACTTCCTTAGGTGGTGGGGGAGATGGAGTCATATAAGAGGACAGACTCAGTCCAAAATCTTGATTCTTGAAGCCAGAGAAATCTGGAAGGGACGTTCGTTCTTGGTCTTCTTGGACAGCATCTGCAGAAGTGAAGGTTTCTGCTGGAAGCTGTCGTGGTGTCGGTGGACTGTCATCCTCAAAAGGCGGACTAGCATTCTGGGGTGTTGGCTCTGAATACTGGCTTTCACTCTCAGCATCTTCACAGTTACCCTGAAGTGCCTCTTCTTCCAAAGGATAATCCTCAGTTCTTGATTCCAATGCTGACTCGTTGCGTTGGTACATGTCTGGAATATCATAGACATCAACTTCATCCTCACTATCTGGTTCGCGCTTGATGATAACGCTCGTATCTGCCTCTTCTTCTTCCTCCTCCAACATAGACCTGTCCTCTGTCGATGGAAGAGGGGTATCAGGATCTAGAGTAGCAGGACGCTCAGGACTTGAACTAGCCATTGGAGACGAGAAATTGTAGTCCGAATCACGAGAGTAGGAATCTTGGCCATTGACCTTACGCAGAATTGATTCTCTCGAGATCCGAGGTGGCAGTTGATAAGTCCCCAAACCTGGAAGATCATCTAAAGTATCCTCATCTTCATGGATGCTGATTTCTGCTTCTGGTGTCTGACTGTTTCTCTCACGAGTAACGGCGCGTCTCATGCGGCGCTCTCGCTGCTGTTCGGCAGCTGTTTTTGGCTTATCGTCATCTTGAATCATCATCAATTGTAGACGCTCTTCCAGAGACATTTTACCACCACTCATTCCATGTATTTCAGATTTGCTGACAGAGGCAGCACCAGGTGGTGATGGAAGACCTCTGCTACTGGCACGTTCTGCTGCAGCTGCAAGGCCGGTACTTGGGCTCCGCACCAATCCAGGCAAAGGAGGAAGCGGTCGATGATCGCTATTCGAGTTCAATGAGTCTGTACGCGAACTAGCTGGACGCTGCTCATTTGAGGAACTTGGACGCACATCTGGCATTGGGCTTCCCTCAGGGCCCTCAAACGGATCTTCGAATTGCCCCCCCATGATGCCATGGTTATGGTCGCCAGGACTAGTATGTCTCCAATCTTCAGGCCCAACAACCGGTGTTTTGTCTGTATCTTCGAGCGAAGCATCGAAACTATCCTCCCGCTCCATCTCATCTCCATTCATGTAACTATCTTCGTCCTCTTCTTCTTCTGCAGAATCGTAACTGTTTTCGCGGGAATTATCTCCAATTGAAGATAAATCGGGAGTAGCCATCTCGTACTCGTTGACTTGTGGGGGTGCTGCATCAAAAGTGACGCTCTTGGCATGCCGGTGGAGGATTCTTCCAGGAGGAAGCTCGCGCTCATCTTGCGAATGATCTTCCGACCATGTACCAGTCTCCGAATCAAAGCTTGCCTTTCCATTGAAGCGACCTGCAGCCAGCGATGACTTCGTGGGGGAGACTTGATCTTTACTTGGCGACCGTAACCCATTTCCATTTGTGCTCGTAGGCGTAAGGGGAGGCTTGCTTGGGGTGTACCTGGGGCTATACAGTGGAATGCTGCTTGCACTATCATGTTTCTTGTGTCCACCAAAACGATCTGCAGATCGCAGTCCCTCAAAACCCGATCCTCCATATGCATTTCCTTGGAGCTGCTTAGCCAACGGCCGCTCGATAACAGGTACTGATGTTGGGTCGTATTCCATTTTTTGCTCGCGCGCGAACATGTTACTGTTCTTCACACGCGACGCACGCTGAAGTCGCTCGATGGATGATCGTCTCGTTGGCGATGGAGAGCTTTCTCTTGCGGCAAATAGGTTCTCTGCGTTGAAACGATTTGGCGTCGTCGGGTCACGGCCTTTCCAGAAGAGTCGTGGTGACGAATTTCCCTCTGAGGCGTTGAAGGGTGACGACTGGAATGGAGACGAGTCCCCATTGGAAACCATTTTCTGCGTGGTCTAGATTTTAGCATTTAATTCTCCGTGTGGCTAAGGCAACCCTATTCTAGGTTCGTACCTTTGTAGTTTGATTGAAGCTGGGTGAGTTTCTCCTCTTCTCTGTGGGCGTAATCTCTGACAGCGGACGTGGTAACGAACTTCTCTTTACTACTGGAGATGAGGTGCCTTTCTGGATGCGCAGTGGATGTACCTTCGGCGCGTTAGTAACCTCCAAGATCATTTCCACCTCGGCCACTCGCGCCTGTGCTGAACCACCGTCAACAAACCATTGTTTGCGCTTACCGATTGTGAAGGCGATGCCATCTCAGCTCTCCCCAAGGTCGCACCCGCGATATCCAAGCAGTCGATAGCAGATTATTCACAGTACAGCGTCGCCAGATTCGATATGGTGTGGTAGAAGAAGAATGTGTTGTTGATGGAAGCCTCACGCGAGGAATGCGGGTCGAAGTACTAGGTGGCGGTGAATATAAAGAAGCGCAAATGATGCGATTCCCAATAGGTCGAGGACGAGGCGAGACCAAACAAAAAAAAAGAGGTGCACAAAGCAAAGAAGAAGAGTGAGTCAGTAAGGTAAGGCGAAGTTCCCAGCAAAAGTGTTGATACTTGAAGAGATATTGGTCAACACTGTCTTCCGCTACTTGAGTGGTTGAGCATAACAAACCCCTTGCCGGCTAAACCCCATCAAGCCTTAGATCGGCTTTCCAGCCCCGATTGCGTTGCTAGGAGCAACCAAATCGCCAACCGGGAATCGCCCAATCTGAACCCCGAATAACTTACGCGATGTGGCTTGGTCCTTCCATGCCATTTTCTCGCTTCAACCCCTTTTCTCCGACGCCCGGGATTCTTTTGAGGGGTCCTTCTTTTCATATAGACCTCCTCTCCAAAGCAACTAATAATATATATTGTCTTCCTGACAACTCTCTACCAAAGAACTTCTTGTTCTCTCTCTGTTGAAAGTAACGATAATCAAACCAGTGCCCGAAAAAGTACGAAAGCTTTTCGCACTTCAGAGATAAGTGACTTACTCTCACGGTAAAACTACCTACCCTATATTGTCAGAATATTGATGATGAACTGACTGGATTGAAGCTATTCAGAAGATGTGGGGTTGCCACACCATATAAGACTAATGCCAAGCATCCGACTGATTTCCACAGATTACTAAGCAATTCTTGACATATGTACCTAAAGCACACATTCATTTGGAGCAAAGTTCTTTTTATTTTGAAAAAGTGAAGATGTGAATTTGCGGCATTTATTTCTTCTAGAAGAGCGCAATCTTAATGAAGTTGCTCAAACGATCTGACGCAAGTACCGTGTTAATTGCTTTGTAAGATACCATTTTAAATAACTATCTGTTGAGATATGAGAGATTGGCTAACGTAACTAACTTAATCTGAGCAACTCGTTTAATTTATGCGAACTATCTCTTATGTATCGATACAGTTTAAATTAAAATGATCTCTTCCTCTTCCAAAGCATTTCGTATGAATGGCTCCGTTGTGGTTCTGTCCAAAGTCTCCTTGCGCTACGGACATGAGAACGCTTATCCCTTGCACTGTTTCCGGCCATGCCCACGGACCAACAGGACGTGCACAACAAAGTAGGTACATATGTTTTTAAGGGGCGAAATCCTCAAAGTGTTGAATCTCTGTACAAAATGGCAGGAAATGGTGTAAGGTCTGATATAGAGCAATGACATGCTGCCCTCCTTCATGTCTAATGTTTGACACACATCTTGCCTTGTGTAATGAAATGCTTCAGTTGTAGCGCAAGAACCAATTACGGGTATGGTGTTCAAGAAAAGTACTTTCCTACTTATGTCTTTGTAATTCTAAAGTTGCTCTAAGCTTCGGGCACCCTCCTTCGCTCCGCTTTTATCCAGCAAGTAACACAAAGAGCAGTACTCATCCAACACACAGTGTAACCCATATTACCATCTTCTTTTCCTCAGACACACAACCAACCTGCCCAGCCAACTAATAGGTAGAAAGGCCACTTTGAAAATACCCACTCCTTCCAACTTTCGCTGGGTTTATAACCTGTATCCCACCAGATCCTCAAAATTTCACTTCCTCAATATTTCGCCTCTCCACATACTTCCTCGGCGGTATAGGTTTCGGTGCTGAGCTTCCACTCCGACCCAGAGGTTTCCAATGTCGTAGAGCAGTTCTTTCATGAATGGGCTGGCCGTGCCTGATGACGACATGCCTATCAATCCCTAAGAACAGTAATGGTCCTTCTCTATCTCCAATTACCCTCCAGCCCTTCTCTTTCCAGTCCAGCTGACATTTCTTGCACACGCCTAGTTTGCAAACCTTGATAAAGTTTGCCATGCGCCCGGTTTCAGAACATATCTCGTAGTGCCTGTAAGCGTATTCGCAGCCCTTGAAGAAAACTGGGTCATCGCTATGTTTGCATAGGTCGTAGGTGCGGGTTACATACTTGCACATGATGGTGCGTGGTTGATGTTTCGTCGCAAGTGGGGGATCTTGGTGCGTTTTGTCTGTGGTTATGAAAGCAATATTATATCGAATGTTCAAATGTTTATTTTGTGTTGTAGAGAAAGAGATCAGGGGCACCTTGAGATTTTTAATGATAATGACTTCTAAGTTCTCCATTGTGAGGAAGTAGCGACCTTCAGACGAGCGACAGCAACTCCTGTTAGAGGCCGACTTGGTCTATAACTGAAATGAGAGGAAGCCTACCTCTCGTAAGATAGAATTTATAGCATTGCAGTTGAATTGAGGAGCAGAACGTAGTGATGATAAAACGGTAGTATTAGACCGCTATATACCTTGAAGATCGCATTTGTCGCTAGAATCACACACCAATTTGCTTCGTACTTGCCAATACATCGCCAGTACTCAGTCTTTCACTAGCCGTGTCATCCTTACAAGAGGCCGTAAAAACACCCGTCTGTTTCCTCCTATCATCCTCTTCTATTTCATCTAACGGATAGAAATCAGGAGCTTCTTTGAACATAGCAGAAAATTTGCCTTCGATATCAGAAGGCAACGTTGGACTGTGCTCAGCGTCGCGAAGCCATACTCGCAAAAGATGTCGAGGCTTTGAAATATCTTCAGTGTAGCCACGGCGGGCATGTTGATGATGTAAGTTATTTACCCTGAGTTGTTAGATTTTTTATTAATATTTGGGCCTTGGAATAGCTCACCATTCAATATCGCCAATTTGAAGAGCTGTCTCAAGACAATGTTGTTCTGCTATCCATTGCCATCCGCCGAAGGCTTCGCGTTCTTCATATGTGAGAGCCGGATATGCTGTATCTCTCTCCGGCATCTGCTTCAAGTTTAGTTCCTCTGCATATCTCCTAAGGAAATTTCGGCATACCTCTGCATATCCAATAAAAGTTCTCGTTGAGAAATTCAGGTAGAGTTGTTCGTTCAACCAGTGGAGAAGATTTACACCACCGTCGGGAATTCCATTTCTATATCACAGTAAGTAAGCCAATAAAAAAAATCAGGGTAGTTTGACATACGCCCTCCAGCGAAATTTCCTCTCGGCTAAAATTCTTAGGATATCTGGGCGATGTTCTGCAAGGTAGTTGTATACCTGCCAGCTACTTGCGACAGTAGATTCTCCTCCAGACTCAGGTAGTGTAAGTGCCATCAGACCAACGATATCAGAACCAGCATCACTGTGATACATCTGAGCATCTGTATTTTGAGCTGAGACATATATTTTTCCCCTAGTTGAAGGGTCTAGATGAGTAATGCTCTACCTATTGTCAGTAAGAGAACACAGATATGTCACGAGAGAATTGTATGGAGAACCTTAATATGACAGATTCCACGACCAGTACCTTGGCTCAGCCTCTCATCACCAATCCAAGAATTGATACCTAAGAAAATGACGATCTGTTCTTTTTTCCCATACTTCTGAATTGGGAATCCGCGAAGGAGATTCACACCTATGCCTTTGTATATATTATGAGAGATTGCTCGAAGTGTAGCTCCAAGCTTCGGCAAAGGGAAGTTTGACCTTTCCACCACAGAGACAGGAAGTGAAAGGGTTTGAAACGACTTTAGAGCAGCATCTATCTCATTGACCTCTTCTTCGTTTAAAACCTTGATATATTTCTCAGCTGAGGGGATTTTTTAGTTTAAAATGTTTGTAATTAAGTAGTTTACAAAACTTACGATGTGCTTCGAGATCTTTTCCATTCCATACCAATGGTCCTTCCAACTTTCTCGGCCATCCGTAAGGCACATCCCCAAAATCTGTCGTTGGTGGATGTGCTGCATTTGTTGCTTCCCATTCATGCTTGACAAATAATGTGCCAGGAGCATCTGAGTATAGCTCATATGGTAGTACTTCTGCTGAACCCATTGTGAATCTACACAACAGAATTAAGAAAATAATTAGCGAGATTTTGCTTGTTGCTATCAGAGCTTCTTAGGATATCGACTCCAAGAGAGGGCTGATCTTAAGTCCTCCAAAGATGGAGACAAGGTTCCGGCAATAGCCGGCAAGATAGTAGATTCTTTGACGAACCCAGTGCTCTGGATTTGGGGTACCACATGGTACTATTTCGTTCGAGAACAGTATATGCGACGAAAGTGGGAGTGTGAAGTGGGGCAAAGGGCATCAAATCGCAGATTCGTAATTAACGACCAATATTACGACATCCAAAAACATATGGAGCAGCAATCTTTGACTCCAATAGTAAAGCAACGATAACCAGTGCTATAGCGGCTTGTAGAGACATCTTGAGAAGCTTTACCTCTCGTTACGGACGACTTTCTTATCCTGTTGCGTATGCCCCCGAAAGCAATGCTGCATTAAGCGATGCGACTTTTCAATTGGTGAACAAGTAGATCGTCCTACCTTTGACAACCCCACTCACGATTCTCCAAGTATTGCACAGCGGAAATTACTCAGGGAATGAACTTGCAGTCTAGAATTCATGTATACGCCATTCATTAGAACATCACGACATGGGAAAATGGAGCCAATGGAAGTTGAGATTGCCATGCCACATTGGCTTATAATTCTAGACCTGCGCTGCACAAGTAAAGATAACAATACTTCTGAAGAACTCTAACTAACTGTTGGTGCTTCAAAGTTCTGCGAAATGACTACAAGTGCTGCTTCCGAAGATTTGGGTAAATCAGCTCAAGTTGACGTCTCCTCGCATACTAGTGATTTGACCTCCGTGCCAAAATATGAAGCATCAAGATGGCTTCAAAAACTTGGCTACAAAACTCATGAGCAACAACTCTTGTTCAAGCTTGATTTGTTTATCTTGTAAGTATCATTTCGCCAAGTGGAAGAAACTTGCTAATTATTTCCAAGGAGTTGGGCATGCTATGGCTACTTTGTACGTCTTCTAGATACGAGTAATATGAGTAAGTTCTCAAATAAGGTGTACTAAGCCTAGAAAAATCAATCTAAGACATGTCCTATAGCAAATGCATATGTCTCCGGAATGGAAGAGGTAATAACCAATTTTAAGAAGCGATAATTCAAGTCACTAAAATTTCATCACAGGATCTTGGCCTATACGGCGATCAATTCAATTGGTTCTCAACTTTCTGGACCATAGGCTACACCATCGGAATGATCCCATCTCAAATAATCATTACCCGTCTTCGACCATCAGTTTGGATTCCAGCAATGGAAGTCATATGGGCCATTATCACATTTTCATTCGCAGCAGTAACAAAAGCTAAGCAAGTCTACGGGATGCGCTTCATTATTGGTTTATGTGAATCACCATTCTATGTTGGTGCTATGACTTTGCTTGGAAATTGGTATACACCGAAAGGTACAGCACTCCGTATCAAAGTTTCTGGGCGTCTACTTATATCAATAATTGATTGATGTAGAACTCGCAACACGTGCCAGTATTTTTTATTCGGCATCCTTTGCAGCCAATATGTTCTCAGGGTACCTTCAAGCAGCAGTCTATAAAGGACTTGATGGCCATGGAGGGATCGCTGGATGGCGCTGGCTCTTCATTATGTGTGGTGTTGTCACAGTTCCTGGTGCACTTTGGGGATTCTTCGCCGTGCCTGATAGTCCTTACACTACTCGAGTTTGGTATCTGAAGGAAGCTGATATTGCTTTGGCAAAAGCTAGGATGGTCAAGGAGAATCGAAAGGAGTTTGCAGGGATTAACTTTGGGACTTTTTGGAAAGTTCTTTCGAAACCGATCGTTTGGATTTTTGTTATTGCTTATATGTAAGTTTATGTCCTTCATTTGAGTTACTCTGGAGAGTTAAGTGTACTGATTATGTTTACAGCTTCTTCTGTCTTGATACCTATCCTCTGGCATATTTTGCCATCTACCTCAAATCTCTAAAGGAATATAGCGTGGAACAAATAAATGTGTAAGTGAAAAGATTTTTGAAATTCAAAGTCTCTTGAACTTACAAGAGAGTAGCATCCCAACGGGCGCTTACGCAGTAGGCCTCGTAGCAACAATACTCTTCGGTGTAATATCCGACAAATTCCGCAATAGAACTTATGTCGCCTTGATCGTGACTATAATTAACATAATCTCCTGCGTAATCCTAGCCATTCACCCTTCGAAAGCTGGAAACTTTTTCGGCTACATTATAAATGCAGCTACCTATGTATATGGGCCTCTCATGATCGTAAGTATTACTCACCCCGCTAAAAGAAATCTCCTCTTAGTCTTTTGTCACTGCTCTAATACAAAAACAAAAGACTTGGCTTCATGAAACCTTTTCAGCACTACCAGATGAGAAAGCTTTGATTCTTGGTCTGGCACAGACAATGGGTGCTACGTTCTCGGCCTGGGTTCCGCTATATATTTTTAATACTGGGACTCAGGCGCCGCTGTTTCGGACCGGTTATATCACTGTTAGTGTACTTGCTGCTGCCCAGGCCGTTTGTGTTGTTGTTCTAGGGATCTTAGGGAAGAGATTGGTGAGGAAGACGGGGGAAGTGAGGGATGCGGATGAGCAGGTGGTTGAGTAGTAAGAGGATTCTAGATTAGGAGTTGATATCTCCGGACTCAGTGTGCAACCTGTTACTTAAATGAGGTTACAGACCACATGCAACTTCGGACAGTTTAACAAATTGTCGAACTTCCTCCCATCATTAAATAGCGGCCACGGGCGACTATGAATGCTACTATCATCGCTAATCCCTCGCTTAATATCCGTAACGCTAAATATGTAACCAGGACCATCCATTCCTTGCTCTGGCGCTAGCAACTTCAATGGTACTATTAATGACCTAAATTATTGCCAATACATTCGCGGCCAAGATCGCTCGAGTCAACAACCCAAACGTGGTCCATGCTCTTGGTTTGCCGACTGTTGTTTTGATGGTAAATTATCGGCAAACCTAGAGTATCGAACATACCTTCGTTACAATTGAAGCTCCTCCAATTTATATGATTTTTATGGGCATGGGTTAAACTCCTTAATTCTAAAAATTGTAGGATTTAGAACTATAGTAGGTTATATAAAGAGCATGGGAATTAACATCGAGAGAAATATTACCGTACTAACTCAACAAATCCGGTTTTCGCTAAAATGTTCTGACAGCTCAAGCAACAGTTCTGGTTGGTTGAATCCTCCAGATCTTCGTGGATCCTTGAAACTGTTTTCAAACCGTCCAACCAGATCACTGCTATGAAAGGTTATTCACTGCCAAGCACCTCAGCGAAAACCGGATTTGTTGAGTTGGTACGGTAGTAAGAATGTAAAGTTGTGTTCATTGAAAACCGTAGGACTGTGAGCAACTCGATTGTCATTCATGCTGTAGAAGTTTGGTATAAACTCTATTTACAAGAGGTTTTGAGACATATGACCAGCTCCACTATTGATCACCTTTGATCAACATTGCGACAACAAAGCCTGAATCATTCCTCGATTACCTCAGATACGAAACTGCGGAGCTCAAACCGTGTAATTTGGCTAGGCACCAAGAATTCTGTGATGACAACTCGTGACCCTTCTCCACGTTGGCGTCAAGTGTCAAAAACGATCGCAAGGTCCGGGTCCGGTGTTCCGTAAGTTGGTCTAGGCGTTTGATAGGCTACTGGTACAGTAGCTCCCGAGACTACAGGGACTTTAAAGCATATCTTGCAATTATTAGGGGCTTTTACTTGGCTTTACAGGCAGTAAAAGTCGGTTCTGGGGAGTAAACTTAATCTCTAGCTTTTCTTAACTTTTAGTAAAAGATTTCTGGTACTAAAGTTAACTGTAGGAATAGCACAGACAGACAAAAAAATTGCTTAAGAGGTATATGTATGTGCCAATACATTTTCGCAGGCAAGATCAAGTGCATTACTATTCAATCATTTCTAAACATCTACGAGTAATACCCTCTTGTAGTACTTACTCGTAAATACCAAGTTACGTGCTCTAGACCAATAGAGTACCAGAACAAGCGAAACCAAACACGCTTAACATAATATGTAGAATAAGTCCGTTCACACCGTCCTTTCTTTCTAGGGCTGAAGGGCTGAAAAGATGTACTAACTTTTAAAGTTTGCACCATACTCCTACAAAACAGGCAAAACAACGTGCAAACAAGCCACAAGCAACGGGAAGGAGCCGGAGCGATATCTCCCCTATATCTCCCCTATGTCTCCCGCTGTATCTCATTGGATAATATGGGGACCAAGTAGAAACGAACTGTGTCAAGTGGACAAAAGCCTTTGTAAGACAAAATAATACCGGTATGTAGCAAGTAAGGTATCAATCTCTCGGCCTGGTTCGCCTCCGTATCCGACGAGTCGGCGACCTCTCTCTCACTCAGGCTCTCAATTTCTACAAACGAGTCTGGCGCCATGGTACGTGCTAACTCTCACGAGTCACGGACCTTCCTTCCCCTTGAAGCGTACCTGTGGAAATACGTACAGTGCGGAGTACTCCGTAGATAAGCCGCAATGAATTGTGGGACCCCGCTAGACGGTACTAATATTATTTATATGTGCCGAATCCCCCTATTTTGTAAAAATGGTCTTATGGAGCTCTGATCGTACGAAAGTACCAACAAACAAGAAACCAACCTAAGAGATCAGCTGCTCTATGCACGCATTATGGTATATCTGGATGCAGATACGAGTTATGTAAGGAACCTGGAATAAATAACGACTTACTCACGTGGTTGCTGTGCTGATTGTTCTTGTTTCCAGCTCTTGACAGCTATCCTCCTAGCGCAAGCACTCGTAGCTATCTTCCTTCGCCTTTATTCAAGAATTGTGTTGGGCAAGCGTGCGTGTCAGGTATCTGACTATATTATTATTGTCGCTTGGCTCGCTGGCCTGGCATGGGTCATCGTCACCAATTCGTCTACTCAGATCGAGAATTCAGACGACGAAGATGATGAGATAGTATGGATGAAGGTGCGTGCTCAATTACACATCTTTCTTGCACAACTACTTTTCGTGAGTTGATACTTCGTACTGACGCGTGATCTTCAGCTACTCTTCGCTGGATACTACCTGTTCGAACTTGGACTTTACCTACCTAAAGCCAGCATCTTAGCCTTCTATTGGAGCCTGTTTCCAGAAACCTCAAGAAATCTACGTCTGGCACTTTATGTTTCTGTGGGGTACACCATGGCAGCATTTCTGATGACTTTTTTTGTATTGACATTCTGGTGCACCCCTACCTCAAGAAATTGGTACCATTTAAATATCCTCTTGCTTTGTATAGACATAGGCACTGATAGATTTTGCAGGTCTCTTGATAATAGTGAATGCGCACTTTGGTCTGCATATGTTTGGAAACCATTTTACATTAATTATGCTATGAACATCTCTACCGATCTACTAGGTAAGGTTTATCAATTAACCACAACTGGTGCATAGCTGACCACATTACTCGTTACGCAGTCTTCTTTCTACCCTTCCTCGTACTTCGAGAATCACACTTCCATCGCTCGCAAAAGATCAGTCTCATTGTCATCTTTTGCTTAGGCGCAATCACCATCGCTGTTAGCGTAACACGATTCGCCTGGGTTACCCTAGAGCTTGACACGCATTCAGGAGGTATGTTTATCCTGTTTGCTAATTTAGTGTTGCGCCCGCTAACTTTTTTCAGATGTTCTATGTATCGCGGAGTTGACGGTAGCCATTACAGTTGTCAGCTTGCCGCATATGAAGCCGCTGCTATCAAGGTGGTTCCAACAATCGTTGAAGTCATTGGGATCGTCCAAAAGTAAGGTTAACAGTCTGAAAGAAGCAGATTCCTTGGGGAAATAATAACCCCGGATTCTTATTTAGTTTAGATTAATCATATTAACAAGTATAACGGAACCTGAACCTAACTCACTTCTTGCGTGCTCCCCCAGCCTTAGGGCACGTGGCCCCTGGCCACTCGATGTTAAAGTCCAAAGGGTTCCTGCTTCTCTCTTTCTCTCTCTCTCTCTCTCTCTCTCTCCTCGACAAACACTTCTTTTGGACCACCTAACGCAACAATGTCGAAGCAAGCCTCCTCCCAAACCTCACATAACACATCCTATAACCGCTCAGAAAATGATCACAAGCATAACAAATTTCTACAATTTCCTAGCAAAGCTACCCCATCTATCGCCAACAAATATCCTACAAGCACCCAAAAACGGCTGGCCAAACATCACCAAATCAAACTTCGCAATTCTCAACAAAAAAAGAAGATATGATCACGCCTACCATGTTCCCTTGCGATTATCGAAGAGATTATTTCCAGAAGCAGGAGGTTGAGAAATATTGTGGGCCTTGGGATGTACCTGTTGGATTTGAATTTCCTCCTTGGGTTATCCCGTTGACTTGTAGGAAGAACCATGGGGATTATCTTCTGCTTGATACGAGTGATGGTGAGTCAGTTGTTGTTAATATCTATGGGATTAAAGTCCTTGTATTTTCCCATTAATTATAACTTTGAAGATGGACTGGGGAGACTTCTTTAGTTATGTGTGTCTTCAGTCAAGGAAATCGGAATAGATAGGTTGGAGATTCTTCTGCTAGCAAAGTCAAAACGGTAAGAGTGTAACTAATGGTGTATTCAGGAACTGCAATAGTATATCAAGTTACAGGTGGTGGATGGCCACCTCAATACAAAAAAGAAGACCCTCGAAGTTGGCGCAACGAATGCGAAGGACTACTCAAGCTATCAGACTTCTTGAATGCCTAGAAGAAAAACTATGAAGACTTAACTTGGATTGGCTTTCCCATGAGTGGCTGGCCAAACATCTGGACAGAATTAACCTATGAGGTTAAGGATATCGAGGTATTTTTCCTATTTCCCAATTTTTCGAGTCAGCTAGTACGACTTTAAAGGTCTCGGTTCTGATATTTATGATGGATGGACTCAGAGTTTCTATTGAATATCAATCGAAAGGTTCAAAAACAAAAGTACGTTTTCAGGTACTAAACTTCTTGTATTCTTTGAGAGAAATCCACAAAAGTAACACCTTTTTGAGGGGCGGGGAGGCTTTCTGGGATTTACCAAAGTCATCGAGGTCACCGATACCTTCGCTAGTAAATCGAATGGAGGTCCATAGATCACTGCAGCGTCAAAAGGCAATTCAGTGCTAACTCCTCTTCACATCCATCACTAGCATACCTAACCACCGGGAACTTGTTCTTTAGCTCTTCATCAGCCAGCGTACTACTTGAATTTACTTCTAGTACGACGATCTGGTCTAGACCTATCTACCTTCGTCTAAAATTCGGGTTACCTAGATACCCAACCCTACTAGTACAGTAGTCATTATTTGGGCATTTACCATTGAACCATGGATCGCGATCCAAAAAGTTTAAAGCCTCTGTGATCAACGCCTGATAAGAAGCATTTCTGGATGAGTTCCGGGATGAGGCGGTTATTGTAAACGCCACTAATTTCTTATCCCGGATTTGATACGGAGTATGGAGCAGAAACACGTCGATCAGCCAAGGAACACATCTTCTCCACATTATGGGTCTGTCGATACCCGACTCAGGCGGCTTGTCACTTGAACGTTGAATACTGATTTTTTATTTTTTCCTGCCTAATTCTACCTCCTCACCCCCTTCAGAGCCGGAAAGTTTTTCGGATGCATCGTTATGCACGAAATGCTCCTACAGCGGAAGAACGGAAGAAGCCAATCCCATTTCCTCCCATAAGCGAGCAGATTGCGGAGCACAAAAGTCCTCGAGCCACAAAACAACTTTCAAAGCATCTCTAAACCCCTCCAGAGACTTCAAATTCATAACCATAGCAACCCTCCCCAACAATTGAACAAAATACTGTCTCTCAATTGGTCCAGATGCCGCGGTGCCACCCATAGAAAGGATCCAAAGCAACAAGTATAGATCATCTTTCCATACAAGCAGCAAATCACCAGTAACAGTCTCTAAGGTAGATTTTAACCTCATTACTAATGTTTGAACTATCTTTGCAGATTTTGGTAGCTCCCGTAATGCGAGGTAGAGATAGAGGTATGCTGCTAAGCGACATGATCCATAGACGTGAGAATTGCGATGAGTACTGCATAACGTAGGTGCGTCTTCGAAATAAGTCACTTCGTCCAAAATCGTCAATAGCGCGTATTCGGCTATGTAAACACCTCGCGTAAAGATATCTCGATCCATGTTGGAGATGACTTCTTTGGCCATAATGATCGATAAGAGACGCATGCTCTGGAGGACCTGACTGATTTCGCCAAAGAGATCTGCGGAACTACTGAGATCCGTTGAGTATAAAGTTCCAAAATGGTCGAGGTATTGATCGACTGTTCCTTTGCAGTCCTGTGTTTGAATGACGGGGAATTGAGGAATTCGGTCCCAGGATAATGAGTAACAGAGATCCGACCTTTGTTTCGACTTTTCAGTGACTCATCTACATAAGATTGATACTGATTACTTACCAAGAAACATTCTTTTGCAGAATTGACTTTTCTTCTAAGCTCCGTAGTCCACCTCGCTTAGAGACCATTTGCATCAATCCCTTGTGATGCGTTGTTGCACCTGTGAAGGATCCATTCATAGTCTGCATCAAATTGAAGCCAGTTGTCAGTAATTACAATTCTAATACTCATGGTAAGGAAAAAGGAATAAGACCAACATCAAAATTTGCAAGTGAGGCAACAGCCCCAATAGTCCCGTCACTAAAAACCTCAAAAGATGTGCGCAAGCGCTCATTAACTATACGGAGGGCCTCTCCTCTATGAAATAGAGATTCCTGAGACACTTGTCTCCCAGTACTTAAATCTAAGTGCAACGAGACAAGAGAGAGAGTAGCATTGAGCCACGCGGGATCCGCGGCGGCATAGGAGATTGAAGTTTTGCAAGGGTTGTAGACAAAGTTGTTTTGCTTAAAAGCCGCATCTTCTGTTAGTAAGGTTAGTAGGACAGATGCATTAGACATTACAAGAGGTTACTGACGATACAGCATCAAAAGCTTCTGTCGAGACCCAACCTTGATCGGTAGTGTATCGAATGGATCCAAGCGCCCATCTCCTGGTTCTGGGACTAAAGTATGCCGATGCCGCTCCAGACCCTGAATACATTTCCCACTGCAGCCCTCATGGTGTTCATGATCCTCGCTGTCGGCTATTCGACTGTTTGCTTCTTTCCGCCGAGACGCCGCTTGAGCTTTAGTCCTTGGTTTCGTCTTTAGTTGCCCAAGTCGAAATCTCCCTGTGTGCTCTGCCTGAGATTTTGGTGCAGGCGGTGTTTTCGGGGTGGGCCTTTTGTGCCCTGGAGCAGCTTCTAACTGCCTCTTCCGGATGGCATCGCGAATGGCATGAGAGCGGACAATCCTCCGGGACTCGTCGTCATTAGGCCGATCCGGGGTAAAGGTTAAGAAGCGTAAAGATTGGTCGGTGGAGAGAGGGGTCTCCATTGTTCTGTTGGACTACTTGCTTTTTCGTTTTCCGTTTTGAGGAATATTGTGAAGACCAACACGACAGTCACAACTTTGAAGGTCTGGGGAGATAAAGCGTAGTTCATGTGAATTTTGGCCCGTTGTATGGATGGTAACTGGAAGGTATTGGTCAGAGCTGATGCCTGGTGGGGCTTTCTACCAAAATTCCCTCTTTAGGAAAATGTTGAAGGAGGATGACAAAGCAACGCATCATTACTGCGAAGCTCCTGACTCGTCCGTCTCGCACGTGAGCATATGCCCCCTTTAGGTACAAGCGAGGATTGAAGATTACCTACCTACCTATCTACAAAACCAAACACCAAGCGTCCGGACGTCTTCTATGTTCACTCACACCACAAGCATGTCAAGATAGAAACCAATTTTACGCATAAAGGTATCTCATAGTAACAACAAATTTGAAAACTACACAAACTTGATCTCTCCAAACAAGCTTGCTCTAACCTGTAAAAGAGCGGCCAGCTCCATGACAAACTCCTGAAGAATAATGATGTTCGTTAAGACATGACTCACACTAACCAGTTTCGCATCCTCCTCTTTGTCCTCAGCATTGGGCGTTTTAGGCGCCCGTTTGTCGTCCCCATCACCGTCACCATCGCCACTAACACTTGAAGCTTCGGACCGCTCAGATCCTCGTAGGTTCGGGAATGGAATTGGACCTAGTTCTCCATGTGCGGATGGCAAGCCGACTTTGCGAGCAAGAATACTCTGATCCACAGCAGCAAATGCTGCCGCTTGACTCGCGGGGACGCCTCGATTCTTCAAGGCCTCAGCATCTCGCATTGAATTTGATGTAGCACGTGAGCTGGCTCTAGATGGTGTTTCCGGGCCCATAGGAAATTGAGGTGGTGGTCTGGGACCTGAAGCGCGTGAACTCGTCGGAGTCTGAAAGCCATGCCCACCACTGATACCACCATGGTCTCCGCTCCGTCGTCCGCGGGGAGATCTTGAGCGAGATGGTGTCGCAAGTTCGGGGAATAACTTCTGAGCTATAGCATCGAGCCTCGATGTTCTTGGTGGCGAGGGCGAAGGTGATTCAAAACTTGAGCGAGGAGGTGGCCTGTGAGGTGTACGGATTGGAATGGGTGCGGTCATTACGGAAGAGGCAGCTTGAAATGTCTCCCGGCGTTGCTGTAGCAGCTCTTCGAAACGGGGAATCGATGTCTTATATGCTGATACTTGATCGGCAAGCTTTTGGAGTTGCGTGAGCAGCGCCGGTATTTGAGATGCAGACCAATTTGGGATACGACGAGCTTTTTTGAGGGCACGTAGCTGCACTCTTTCTGCAATGTCCTCTGGTTCTCCGAGTTCACAGACCCCATACATAAGAACATCGTCCCCCATGGTGTCCTCATCTACTTCCCAGATCTCCTCTTCTTCGTCATAAACATATTTGTTCGGGTCAGGCACAAGCCAACCTTCGACATGCATGTACCCACATGTAGCCATATCAAATATAGTCCCAGTGAGACCGAGGTTGGTCTCCACAGAATTTGTGAAAAAGCTACCCAGTATACCATTCAGGATTTCTAGCATAGGGTCCTCAGGTCGAAGAGTGTGAGAACGAATGTCTCGAGGTGCACCAGGAATTGTTGTTTGTCCTCCAGGAAACTTAGACGTGCCGCCTGCTGATTTTGGTGCAATGAGCGTTATCGAGCATGGATGACTCTCCAAAGCATTCCGGCAATCGTCGCTACACGCGTCGTAAATCTCATCAAGGTTGTCATCGGCTCCTAGATTGGTTACTAAGTCTTGGAGAAAACCTATTTCTTGTACGTGAGCCCCAATAGTACGTTGTGGGCCCTCGGTCTTGACTTGCGATGTTCGGAGAAGGGTTGAGACAGCATATCTGTGATGTCGCCTTATAATGACGGAGACTAGCTGTAGAGTCACAGTTATGGTCTGCTGGCTTTGGGATCGCAAACTCCCCAAAATGAGATCGACCAGATTGAAAAGGGCTGGTGTCGAAGGTAGTTCCACTTCTTGAGCTGACATCATCAAAGTTGCGAGATCTAAGGACTTTCGCTTCCGAGCAGCACTCACAGAGGCTCTTGAACCCGAAGGCGCCACCGAAGCTGTTTCAGGCAAAGCCAGAAGGTAGTGAAGTATAAGTTGGATCATGTCAGGGTGATCCAAAGATTCGAGAATGCGTCTCAGATAGAAAAGCACAGCAACAGATGAGCCTCCGTCAACGTCAGAAGACTCCAGAAGAGAGGGGTAACTATGGTACATCAGCTTTTGCTTAAGAATAAATAAGGAAATGCTTACAGCAGTTGTTGAAGAAATATGACCTGAAAATGTTCTAGTAATGTTGCTTTGACCTCGGTGGACTTGCAGTGGTTTAAAACATCCTGCCAGAACATGAGGTGAGAGAGAAATGTGTCCATATGAACTTGAAAACTGGGTGATGCCGAGCTGACAATTTCGGAGTTGGAAACAGGGTGCTCATAATCAGAAAATGCCAGACTTGGTGGCAGCTCGTCTGGAGGGTGATCGATCACCAACTTTCTACTCAACTGACCATATAATGCTCCCAGACCTGTGGCCATCATGGTTGCTAAATCACTCTCGACTATCCACTGTTCGAGAGCCATGGAGTTCGATGCAGCTTCGATGATATAGAGCAGGCCCGTCCTTGCAAAGTCCCCAATTCTTCCTTCTTCGTGTATGTAATCTATCAAGAGATAGAACAGTGGAAAGTCTTCCTTATGTGTCTTGCCAGTGAACTTATCGTGAGCATTTGTGTCCTCATTTCCCTCCTCACGCTGTTGGGCCGTGAACCAAGCAGGCAGAACCTCCGGATCTAGTCGAATCTTTGTGGTGATATTGAAAGACAGCTCCACAACTTCAACTTCTGTGTCTCGACCCAATCGTATGCTATTTGCTCCAGTGATCCGAACCAGGAGGTTCATAAGACTCTTTGCGAATGCATCATTCTCTACAAAACTCTCCTCCTCGCTCTCAATGAGTGTTGAGAATAAAGCTACGGCTTCTCGGATGATGTATTCGTTGTATGAGGTTGTAGCTATTTTCCCTATTGGTATATACACCTGTTTCTGTGATGCAAAGCCGATGCATGGATGGGGTAATGGGCGTCTCGATTCATCGCTGAGTAGTGCTGTGAGATCTTGAATACAATCTCCAATGTCGTCTGCCGCTTCGTGGTCTTTCGAGAGGTTGGATGAGCGCTGCCAGATTGACTAGAAGTCCAAATTAGCAAAGCTATCTGCTGCAAGGTGTCTCAATTGTAGTACCAGAAGCTGGCTGTACTGCCTCCTGAAACGTGCCAGACGCTTGTCGGGGTTGTTTGTCGACTTTCTGGATGCCGCTGGGGCAAGGGATGTACCCGCAATCAAGCGTGACCACTGCGTTGGCTGTTAGCGATGGAAAATCGGTATTGAAGGGATATGTAGGATGGCTCACAAAGTCCATGGCTTGATCAGCAGCATGTTTCTCGATACATTTGGATTGGACTTTGTCTAGTTATTGCATTTTGGACCCAGAGGCGTGTTTCAATGCGCGCCTGCTGTTCCGTATTGACATTTAATGCTGCTGAGTAAGCAAGGCTAGCTTGGGAACGGAACTTCTACATATCCCCTTCATCGTCATCTTCACACCACTTCACGAAAATGACAAGAACCCCGTCAATATCAACTCCGTCAATTCTAAGTACTTATAGATGATGCGCGCATGAAGATATTTGATCGACGGTATTCATAAGCTTGGTCACTGTGGAGCACCTTCTGGACGACGTAGCTTATTGATTCGAGGGTTGACGCGTCGCGATGCTTCGGAGACGCGCTCCACGCCAACTATCTTCCAGGCGTGGAATTGTTCCCAATGTCATGAAATTCCCAGATTCCTAGGTCGCTCATATTGGAGCTTGATATTACTGAAGCCTGAATTGCTGTCAAAGCTGGCAGGAGCAGTTTCGGCCCATCGACCTAGGAAACTATCGAACTTTGGACTCAAAGTTGGTCCTTCTCTTGGCCTTTAGACAACGATCAGGTCCAAGTCGTTTACCAGTAGACACTTAGAAATAAGTACATTGGTATTTTACTCGTTTTCCAAGAAAGACACCGACACAACAGCACAACTCATCAATTACCGATCTCCACGCTTCTATACTTTCCAAATTCTGTTCAGTGTCGCTATGCAACATTTAGGCGCCTTGACAATCACAAACACACAAAATGGTTTGGCTCTAAGCGTTCGCTGGACGGTTAGACTTCGCACCTTGTTTCTTGTCCAGAAATCCCGATCGTTTTATGAATGTGGAAGATCCAAATTCGGGCACAAACCCTACACGGGGCAATAAGTCACCGTGGTTCTTTTTGATGAAAAGTTGCCCTTTCGCTATGGTTGTGCAATACATTGACAGACAGCAAGATTGTCCTAGATAACAAGAAATAATCTAACAACCAGGTTATGTTGTGGACATGCTAAAGTAGAAAATTCAGGGTAACATTGCTCGGTGAATTTCCGCTTTTCAAATTACTAATGCCTGCCTTACTCTTTTTCTGCGTAGGACTTAGCTTTTTATCTACCCTCAAAATGCTACTTTCTTCCAAGCTTAAGGGTCCCATGGCCCTTGTGCCCTGGTGCCTGTCAAGATCTCAGGCTCGCCTTCTTCCTTGACAAGCAAAATATCCTCATGCCTGACACCAAACATGTCCACAAGGTAGATTCCTGGCTCGCTAGCGAATGTCATTCCGGCTTTCAACGTTACGTTCACGTTGCCCTTGTTCAAGTAGGGGCTCTCATGAGCTTTGATGCCAATTCCATGACCTACTCGGTGAGTGAATGCTTCTCCATATCCAGCATCTGTAATCACTTTGCGAGCAGCAATATCGACAGATGCAGCTGAGTTACCGGCGACAAGAGCGTGCATGGACTGGGATTGTGCTTCAAGGACAGTGTCCCATACACTGAGTTTCTGTTGGATGCGTGGTGAAAGGGCTTGTCGTTCAGCGAAGTTGGTGGGTTTGGGGAAGAAGGGTGGGAAGAATGTCCGGCAAATGTCTGAGGAATAGCCGTACAGGTGAGCTCTGTAATCAATTAGCATTGGGTGTCGCTAACGGCTTCATTTACCTACCCAACATCAATCAGAACAAAAGTCTCTGCCTCCAAAACTTTGCTTCCATCAGTTCCGCCGTGTGGGTAGGAAGCATCCTCATCTGCGATTTCGTCAGCTTTGTTCCTACTGATCCGACATAAAATTACGGAGCCTACCAAAAAGTACAATGTCGAAGAAGGGCTCCATGCCAGCCGCTCGAAGCGTGTTGTCCAATACCTCCATCACTTCATTTTCAGTCAATCCCGGATACATGCATACCCGCATAGCCCGCACTGCTTCAACAGTGCCAGTATTCACAGCACGAACAATCTCAATCTCTCCAGATGACTTAGTCTGCTTTACTCTCTCGACCTCGCCTCCTAGTCCAACAACGTCAAAACCGTTCTGACTGAGACCTCTTTGGATGAAATCTCTCATCTCTTCATCAACCATAATTTTTGGTGCCACTATTCCTGCTCGCGATTTCTTCTGGCTCATTGACGTGCTCCATGCTCCCATCAACGTCTCATACGGATTCCAGTGCTCTTCCCATGGGACAAACTTCAAGGTCTCTGTGAATGGCATCCCCAACAGTTTTGCTCTTTCAACTTCAAAACTGGGCGCCAGGAAAGATGTCCTTGCAGTTATCTCGCCTGTTGAGGAATCTTCTTGCGGCTGCACGACCATAAGAAATGGACGTTCTTCTGGCTCCCATACTTCCCAGTCCTTCTGACTGATATTCGCATAGTACTGAAACGTGTACCCCGGCTCGACCAGGAAGGCATCAATATCATCCGCAACTAGAGCCTTTGCAAGGCGGTTTCTTCTCTCGACAAACTCCTCGACGGGAAGTGGAGATGCTGAGTCCATGAATGGAAGCCCTGTCTTGAGGAAGTTGCTTATAGAGCATTGTTGAAACTGCGCAATTGTCTCCGGTGGACCAAAAAAGGATTGATCTTGCCATTGGCTGTAGTATCGTGATGCCTTCACCGGAGTCAGAGTTGGGGAGTATTTTGGGGGCTAATAGAGGTCTACCAGAAGAAAGCACGTTGTAGCACCCAGGGCCGCAGCTGCAAGACAACGTCTGAGTTTAGGTCGAACGTTGGGTCCTGCAGGTCCCTGCCCTAGGAGTAGTAAAGACGCATCCTTGGAATGAGCCTGCATATCGTCCCTGATGAGAATTCCACAGAATTGGTATACCTTCGAACTTTTTGAACAGCAAAACAGCAGAATTTTTTAATTTTTTTACCAGCAGATGAGCATAAAGAGGTGGAATGGTACCAGCCACCCCGCCAAGACTAGCGCCCGAGCCCCAGAGTCAGCAGTTTCCCTATCTCTCCGTCGGCTATTTCCCCCACTCTACTAGAGTACCGTCGGCATCTCCGCTCTTGGTACTGTACGCGTTGTACTGATAGTAATTTACATCTTGATCGGTCAGATGTCCCCCGTCTGTGCCTGAACGCCTGGACGTGCCTGGATGCAACAGATGATTCCTGGAGATCAGCGGATCTCGCCGGTAGTATCATGATATCGTGCGGTGTTTCTATCACTAATAAGGATTAGCTATCTCCCAGGCGGCTAGGCCGAGGTCATTCAGACAATTGGCAAGTTACATCTCCTCTTGCTTTCCTTTTCCTTTCTGTCATTTGTTTTTCTAGCTTTGGTCGAGTTCAACGCTTCGACAAGATCGCCGCAAGATGGATTCCATTGGAGGTCCAACTCCAGCTCTAGATCGCAAGAACGAGTCCACAGGTAAAGAAGACAATGTCGTTGTTGTTATGCCCGATGACCAGTACATCGGCCATGTCAAGGGGGAGACAACATACTCGAAGCTCTCGGTGACTCTAATGGTTATTTTCTCTGGTCTTGCAATAGGCTCTGATGGATTCAATGCGTCAATTATTGGAAATTTGTCTCTCATATTTGCCATCTTATACCCCGAAGCACTGACCACAACAATGTATTCGCGACTTTCGAACGCTTTCATGATCGGGATGATTGTTGGAATGTTGGGATTTGGATACATATCCGATCGATTGGGAAGGAAGAGTGGTGCTGTGTTAACAACGGGCATATTGGTTCTTGGAATCGCGATGAGTGCTGCTTCCAGTGGAAAGGATGACACTGGCATGTTCTGGATGCTGGTTGTCAGTAGAGGCATTGCTGGTGTGGGTGCTGGTGGGTGAGTAGAAATATGTTTTCCAGAGTATGTGAGAGCTTAGCTGATTTTATTGGTGATATCTAGAGAATATCCAGTTGCTGGAGCCGGTGCCACAGAGTCAACTGATGAGGATGCCGGGGTCCGTAAGAATCGCGGATTCATCTTCGCCATGATTGGAGATTTATCAGCGACCTTTGGGTTCATTTTTGGCGGGCTAGTTCCTCTACTTCTTATCCTGTGCTTCCATCAGAACGTAAAGCATTACAACATAGTCTGGAGACTTTCCCTGGCGTTGGGCTTGATTCCCCCAGTCTCGATTTTCTGGTTCAGATACAGAATGGCTGTTAGCACCGCGTACAGGAAGAGCGCTGCTCGGAAGCAAAGAGTACCATATCTACTTATTCTCAAGAGATACTGGAGGCCGCTATTGGGTTGCTCAATTGGATGGTTCTTGTAAGTTATCGCTTCACTGGATCTCGCGTCTTGTTCTAATGCCCTTGCTCAGGTATAACTACATATCATACCCATTTGGTCTCTTCGCCTCAACAATCCTCACGCGACTCAATGTTGGTGACTCTCTAGTGAAGAACATGGGCTGGGGAACAGTGATAAACTGTTTCTACATCCCAGGCGCGCTCATCGGTGGTATGTACTCATTTTCTTGGAGCAAATTGCCCCTTTCAAGTCGATTCTTCGTTACTGCTGAATGATGTTTGAATTACTCCCGAGATATTCGGAATGAGTGAGCTAACTCCGAGTTTTTAACTGCAGGCGTCCTAAGTGATAAGATTGGTAGACGGCGAACCATGGCGTTTGGTTTCTTCATCCAAGCTATCCTTGGCTTCATCCTCGGTGCAGCGCTCGGCAAGATCCAGGAAATTCTCCCCCTCTTCATCATCCTCTATGGACTCTTCCTCACTCTCGGCGAAGTCGGGCCTGGCGCAACGCTTATCTTAACCTCCAGCGAATCCTTCCCAACCAGTATAAGAGGCCAATGTCTCGGTCTCATAGCGGCCTTCGGAAAGGCAGGCGCTGCTATCGGAACCGCCGTCTTCGCACCTATTCTCGCTAGTTTTGGCGATAGTGAGTACAAGGGCAATCAGGCTGTGTTCTTGATTGGCAGTGCGTTCGCTTTTGCTGGTGCCATCTCGAGTTATTTCATCATTCCTGATATTAGTAATCGTCTAGAGAATGAGGATGATGCTTGGAAGGCTTACTTGCAGGAGAATGGCTATGATATTCAGTGGGGTGATAATGAAACTAAGGATCCTGGTGCGCTTAAGATGGATGCGGTTACTAGTTAGAAAACTCGATTTGGCCTCGATAATAGGGGTGCGGGGGAGGCAATCTATACATTACTTCATTCTTTCTGTCTATACGCGTTCCATACATACGATGTTTTTTCTTAGTTGGTAATGTCAAAAAAAAAAAAACCTGCCCGTAGCACTAGTGTTTTGGAATAGGTTGACTAAAATTGAAGCTAAGTGTTAGAGATAGGCTTTATAGCCAAAACGAATATTCTGCAATGTGAGCGAGTACTGAACTTTTATATTACAGTCCTCCGTTCACGGCAACTATGTAGTCGCCAGTTTTCTACTCGATCTTCACTCCATCCACAGACTAAACGTTGTTGATAGAGGCGCTCAACATGATCTTTGGATTCTGGATCCCAAGGGACAAGCGTGACTTCTGATGTCGGTTTTGTTGTTGGAATTGGGGTTTCTGTCATTTTTGCTATATTGAGATTGGAATGAAAGTCGGTTGAGCTCTTAGGTTAGGAAACTTGGAAATTTTTGTCTACGTATATTCTGAGATGTGCTTACAAATATAAAGATGTCGAAATTAAGATCCGACTTTTGTGACTCTTATGTATGAGTCTTTGGAATTCGTCATCGATTGCAGCCAATATTTGCCGTGTTGATTTAAACCAATCGATGCCTGTTGTGAAATAATTGGCTTTGTATTGGTTCCGTAGTTTACATGTTAAGACATATTCTAAGATTATTGCTAACCGAGCAAAAGTCACAAGCTCAACTATCCTCTATAAGTTCCAAGTATTCACCTAACAGAGGGATAGTTTAGAAGAAAGAACATTTAAGCTGATTCCTAATAACTAAAATTAATACATGTTCAATGAGAAGCACTAGTTTCCCTTTGAAGTTCTCTTGTTTTGCTTAGCGAGCACAGTTTACAAACGATAGCTTGTTTAAGTGATTCTTATTAACCCCAACAAATTTAGGATATTTTCAAAGACATCAGCATTGAACTTACCATATGAATGCCCTTTTCCCTTAAAATCCAAAAGTCTTAGCAAATTAGCTCATGTCATGTATAGTAGACACAGCCACAGAATATCTAATAACAATAACAGCTTTTATAAGACATTTGTGACACTACTTAAGCACTTACTTCTTAGAGTCTGAAGTAACATCTATGCAGGAGTGAAGTAACTAACCCTAAGCAATAAGTACCATAGATTGAAAAGGTATTCAGAGAAAGTATAGGAAGACTTGTGCAGATAATGCATTCCAAGCTACTAAACAGAATCGTTGTCGTCTTCATTACAAGATAGCGGTAGCGATAACCCTCCACAAGTGAACTCTGTCAGATGTCTTTAAAAACCAATCGCTTCTAATAATATTGGCAACAAGCTTAACGTTGACAATAACGCGCACCAAAGACTAAGCGCAAAAGTTCCCTATCCTTAATTTAAACATGTTTCTGAGCCATATGAGGTGCGCACAGCCTCAACTATAGCACCACTTAACATGATATTTGTAGACTTTCCCCTTACAGCAGTGGCATCTTTCCGAATTCTGGTCTGCCTTGGGTCTCCTCATTAATCATCTTCGTCTAGAGGCTGGAAAAGCAAATTAGTCCCATATATCATGACTACTAGTAGTCAATATCAACAAACTTGTGGTAACTGATAGTTGAGGGCTGGGGGTGGTTGTGGTGTCATGAAACCACAAGCTCTTGTGAGTTAGGGAAATATTGTTATGCACTGGCTTGTTATAATAGCATTGTGATAGCTATTTGCGTGAGAGAAACCTACAAATAATGTATTGTCACAACAATCTGAAAATCCGGGTCCGCCAAGAACAGTATTTTCTCAAATCCCACGAAGGGGCAGACTCCGACTAATCAATTCGCTCCTACGCTACAATAATCCAACAAATCCTCCTGATCCCCAATGCAAGCATATAACCTATGATCTAGCAGCCTCCAATTCTAGCTCTAGCTGTCTGATCCTCTCATTCTGGTCCTGTGTACCAGAGCCAACTCGCATCTTCAGAGTATCAACCTCTTGAGTAAGCCTGCCAATTTTCTCACTCTGTGCTGTGATAGTTTGGGTTTGTGCTGCTAGCAACTCCTTAATCTGCTGCAGGGAAGACTCGACAGATCCGTTAGAAGGAGCTGGAGAGCCAACCGCCGAGATGGGCCCGGATGATGTTGGGATTGTGGTTGGAGTTGGCGATGCAAGAGGCTGTTGAACCGATCGTGGGATAGATTCAGAAACTGGTTGTGGCTTCATTGGAGATGTCTTAGTAGGGGAGACTGGTTTCGATTCAACTTTCGCAGCTGCAGGGATAGACTTTTGGGCGGGCTTGGAGATTTCCTCGAAGCTAGAAGTTTCAGCATCATCATCCGAAGCATCGTCGTCTTGGAACTTTGATGCCATAGCTGAAATAGAGCCCTTTTGCTCGGACATGGTTGGTGGAGGGGCTCTCTGAGCAGCCTGAGTTGGCTCTGGTGATTTAGCTGGAGTAGGTGCCTTGACTGGAGCAGGGGTAGGTGCAGCGACTGGTGGTTTGTAGTCAGCTGGGGCCTCTCTGGGTGCATTTCCTTCATAAATGCTTTCAAGGTCAATCTTGGCAGGGATGCCATCCTTGCCGGAAAGCCACTCTGCAGCAGAAACAGCAGGCCTAGAACCGATAGCTGGGGGATAGATATCGGATTGGAAAACCTCAGCTCTTCTGGGGACAGTGAAAGAAATTGGCTCAATGTATGAATCGTTGACAGTCTTGAATGCTCTCATAACTTCATTCTCGTGAACCTATTAATAGATCAGTCTTGTATGTTTCGGGGTATCCTTGCCAGTAGAACTCACGTTGATTCCGCGTCTTGGCAAGAAAGCTAGACCTCGCTGAGGATCTCCTGACTTGTATTCGGATAAGAACTCAAACTTGTCATTCTCGTACTCGAAGTATCGGATGTTACCATCACTGCGCCTGTTAGTAAATATTTGAGAAATAGGAATTAGGGACCACTTACCCTTTGCCTGCGAGATACAAGCACTGAGTTCCATCATCTAGAGACCAGTTAGTACAAAAATTCCAGCCTCAAACCTCAATTACACTTACCCCAAAATGGCATGCAGACACCAGAAATCGAGTCCAGGACAGTGCAGCCTCCGATTGGCTCTGCTGGTGCTCCCACATCCCACAGGGCCATTTGACGGTCACTCATCTTTGAGAAACCTGTAGTGGCCAGACGGTTGTGTTCACCCATCCATGTAACTCTGCTATTTTTTGCGCCACCGTGTCCTGCGACTTCATGTGCTGGTCTTTCCTGTCGAACATCCCAAACTCGAAGTTTCTTGTCTCGAGAGGTTGTTGCAAGAAGGGCACCGTTTGCACTCCAAGACAGACTTTGGACAATATCTCCGTGCTTTAACGTGAGGTTCGACTGTCCTGTACCAACATCCCAGAGCTTGATTGTGTAGTCGCCAGAGGCCGAGGCGAGGATGTTTTCGGCGGCAGGGTTGAAGAGGACTTGTCCAACTTTCCTGTGTAAAATTAGAAGTGTTTGGGCCAGTCCTGCGCAAGTGCACTTACCTTGAATGCCCAGTCAACTTGCTCACAGGCGCAACATCCGAAGGCTCTTCAGCATCGCTGTAGAGGGTGAAGCCCTTAGGCACCTGCCAAATGAATACCTTGCCATCATCTGACCCCGAAGCAATCACGCTGTCATTGAAAGGATTCCTGCAAACCTGTCAGCGCCCGTTGGTCCGCAAAGTGCCTCCAGTTCCTACCAATCTGTATCCAGAACTGGCCCTGTATGTCCCCTGAACAACGGAATCTGCTCGGGCAATCTTCCCTTCTCGTTCAATGGTATAACAGCGAACGCACCACCACCACTAGCCTCCCAATTGACAGAAAGATATTCAGGGTTTGCCTGTGATCGCGATCAGCTCTCCTGCCCCGCAAACATCGTCCTTGGTAAGCTCCCACCTTCACCAAATTTGTGTCCCAGGCATTGCGACTGATATGCAAGTTATCGTAGCATCCCTCCTTTCTTGTCGACTTCCCAAAGACGTGCCCTGTTCCAAACCGTCAGCTCGTGTGCCAGTTTAGTGTTGTCGATTTAGCAGCTTACGATATTTCGACGCGCGCACGAAACGACCTGCCATTTGCACTTAGCTCATATGCTTGCAAACAAATGCAAAATGTAACCTTGTATGGATATTTGTGGTTAAAGAGCGACGCGCGCTCCTGACGATGGGATGAATATGTAGAGTTGCAAGTTGTCAGGGACAAGGAGCGCTGGCGAGGCTACGGATTGTCTGAAACCTAACTTCGTAAAGTAGCCGCGAGCTTCTGCTGCGCCCACCACAGGGAGGTCTGGATTTGATTGTGGTAATCAGCTGTATAATGCACCCCCTTTCTTTTATGTCTCCTGATTTCTGTCTCGAGGAATTTATGTAATATTTTATACTATATTCTTCTGCTCGAGACTGCCAAGTGGTGGGGGGGTGGACTTAGTTTCATTAGGATAGGCGTGTTAGTGCTAATAGTGTCTGTATTAATCTCTAATACCACCCCAGATTTCTACATCGCCACGAGCACTCCACAGAGGCGGTTGTCTAGCAGAAACAATTAACCCCTCCGAAGCCTTGCTACAGTATATTCCCTTACTTTTCTTCTTATTGAACTGCTGTATTGCTTATTAACCTGTCAATGGTTATTCTCAAAAGCTTTGATTTAGTTCTTATGCAACCCAATCTACGTGTGGTGATTGTGATCCCCAGACCATGTCGATGGTACTCCGTGCATTGTATAGTGTGTCATATACTCAATTACCAGGTTCCCAACCAAACAAAGCAAACATATCAAGTCGTATGGTCTAATGGGTGAGTTTACCTGGTTTCCAACAATTCAATTACAAGTTGCTAATTTATAAACAGTTATGATATCTCGTTCACATTGTGTTCATGTTTCCCGAGATGGTTCTGAGTTCGATCCTCAGTACGACTAAATATTCTTTTTGTCGGGATTGCCTCTGTTCAGACTTCTTTTTTGCTGTTCGCATTTTCTGGCCGGTTGTCAAGCGACCATGTGATCATCCACTAGCCCTAATATGTGGATGGGGTTGCGCAATTGTGGCTGAATGTGGCTTGTCGAACTTAGAACTCTATCTATGGTAGAGCCATCTACAAAGTAGGGAGAGTGGAAAGAACCGATTTTTTTTATCAATCTCGACAGTAAGTATGCCTACCTATTGATAAAACTTGCAAATCTAAATTGCAATAGAATTAGAATCTTTTTTTTTTGGTCTCGGAATCCATTGGTCTCGGGAAATACTAGTTGTTGTCGTGCAAGGTATAGCAGGACCAAGTAAATGTGAACAATTCCAGGGGCTGAAAGCTGTAGATCTAAGATTATAGAGAAGAGCTGTGGATACAGAGTAAGATTGAGTGAGTAGCCCTCAGAAGTAGGGCATAGGTGCTAAGGAATCCCTTACGAAATCCTTCTAAATCCCTTGCGAAACCTTCCTATTTTGGCCGACAAAGCCGAAGTACTTAAGGTTCAAATAGAAAGGTGCACAAATAAACAGCTAGAAGTGGCCTCTTGTTTACCCTTCCATATCTCAGGCTGGAGTCAAGTGAGGGGCTACGTCGGCGATCGAGACTAGCTCAGTAACTGAGATAGAGTTAGTAATTGAGTGATTCTGGCTAGCGGAGAGATGCGGCTTAATTATGTATGTGATTTGTATTCTGAATATGAATTTCTTTAGGATTCGAGCAACTGCACTGCTCATTGTGTAGATACCCGGGAGGAAAAGCGCTATTATGAATTATCAGGTTTCGGAGGGGTGAAAGTTAAGCGACGGACAGGCCCAGACCGAATAATTTAGCATTTAGCTCTTAGTTAGTTTTTAAAAATAAGACTCGATTGCAGAAAATGAAGTGAGGTCTAAAGAGGGTATATATATATTTAGAATGTAGGGTGTTTATGCTCTACAAATTACTTGACTTCTGGTTGATAGCTCTTTAAAATTTCTACTTCCGAAAATATTGAAGGACAAGTGTCTTGAAGAAACTAAGAAAAGTAAGAGTTCGCAAAGCTATGCGCACTTCAATTCCACACAAAAGGAGCGAGACAAATAGAAAGAGAACTTAGACTTAGAGCTAAGGTAATGTTCACATAGCTACATAGCAGCTTACTTGACTTGATTTGAGTAGCTAACTTAAGCGCTTAAACTTGAAATAGTGTAACTCACTTCTCTTATATTTGCGCCGGACTAAAGCTTATTATACTAAGATAGGCAATTCCTAAATTTGAGTAAATAGACTATCCCTTTGTGTGTCTTACGGCCCTCTACCTATGTCCCGGGACGTGCACGGTAAAATACATGTATTTTTTGGTGGTAGAATTCTTGGGGTGCCGAATCCCTGTCTAGAGGGCCGTAAGACACACAAAGGGATAGCACTTGTGCCAAATCATAAATACACTATTAATGAACTCTATAACCGAAACCATAGGACAAGGAATTTATAATTTTAAAGGAAATAACTCTGTATGGACACAGATGGAGAGTGATGAGAGAGATGTCAAAATAATCTTACTCAGCAAAGTCAGCTTATATAGCTTCAAGCTAATGGACACAGAAGGAAGTCTGATTCTTGTGTACCAGCCAATTTGAATAAAACTGAACAAGGCCAAACGCCGGCTTTAAACTGACAAGATACAATAGTGTGACAATTAACGAATATATTCGCCGCTAACAGAGAAAACGCTACAGCAAGACTCTATAAGGGTAAGATACAGTTTCTCGAGCACTAGGAAAAGTTTGGCATTGCACATATGAAGACCAGTGATTCTATCAGAGATGCAGGTTAGATTGAGGTTGTTCGTACTTAGTTGTTCATTAAGACTTATACTCTGTGATAGAAAATAATAGTGCTGGCTGTAATGTTATCATTCATCTTAGAAGGTATTGTAGGATGCCTGGTTAAAGATTGTTACTACTTAGTTAGTAATTAAGATTTATACACCACGATAGAAAATAATAGGGCTGGCTGTAATGACATCATTCATATTAGGAGGCACTGTGGCTTGTCTAGTAAAAGACTGTTGCTAGTCAGTTGTTAATTAAGATTCATACACTATAATAGAAAATGATAGTGCTGATAGTAATAATATTGTTCATCTTAGGAGACATTATGGTTTGTCAGGTGAAAGTTCATAGCTGATTAATATTAAGGGCATAAAGCTATAGAATATAATCAAGGGTGGAGGCTTGGATAATTAGTTCTAGTATATCAAAGGCCAAGTCTATTTTTTTTTAACTTTGTAAGAGTGTTGCCTAAACAAAGGAGGAATACTTCCAATAAGAAAAGAAACATACTTTCTAAACATCCTAGAGCAGGCAAATAAGGCTCTATATAGATCAATGAGTGAACTTAGACAAGGAAAAATATAATACAGTATAAGCTTCTTATGATAAGGGTACTTGGGATTTAGACCGGGTTTGAAGTCGTATAAACTACTAGTACAGGCACATACAAGAACTCGATTAAAGTGACTCGGCTAGCAATTTGTGCTAGCACTAGTAGTGCTAAGAATTCTACACCCTTCAAATTACCTAATAGCAAAAGGTTTCCCGTCCAACAGGGCAAAATGACTCCGATAGCTCAATCGTAAGTTGCTCTACTCTTATTATGCTACAAAATCTAACAATCACCAAAGTTCTACAAGTCCGATCTTCCACCAGCCACTATCAGGTTTATCAACATGTCAAAAACAGGTTTTAAAGTAGCTAATCATTCCTTCTTCCTTCCTCAGCCTTCTTCCATTTACCTTTCAGTTTTATTTCTTTAATGCCTCTCACCAAGTCAAGCGCTTCGCTTAGATTGTTTATCTCTCTCCTCTGCCTATATTGTTACAATGTCACTATGGCAACAAGTGTTCAGTTGACAATAATATCATTATCTCAATGACTCCATATTAAGGATTCAAAATACAAACTTCTTTTTTGCCTTTCCTTTTACCTGCCTACTAGTATGTTCCACTATTAAGGTCCTTATACCAAGCTTTCGAGTTCGTTTTCTAATTTTTACAAGCACCAGAAGGTGTGATCTCGCCGATACAATATTCATCTTTAAGATTCGGCTTCGATTTTGAAAGAACTTCACAACAAGAGGGAAAACAGAGTATAAAGTGAGAATGTTGTGCAGCACAGCATTTATACTTCTTGATCTTTCTCCTTAAATAATATAACCTTACAAAAAAAGTATCCTACTAACCAAAAAGCTAACGTTGCTACATCTCCTACTCCACTACTTACCTTTCAACTTAAATGCGATAAGTATAACCATTGCCTATTTACTTCTTCTGCCAATCGAGGAACTCGCACAGACACTAAATGATCTTTGTGCTGTCTTCCATAAGCAGAAATCACTAGAGAACATTACATCTACTAACTCCATTGACTAGACCAACTCTATGCACACAGATAGAAACAACAAAGTGATTTGAGCGAGCTATATAGGTTGTCTTTTGGTAGATATACGAGAACAAGCAACAAGAGAAGTGAACAACTATTCCCGACAACTCCTATCTCGACTAAGCACCTCCAACTCTCAGTCCATAAATCAACAGTACTTCTCCCTATACAGCACTGATGGATGCTCCTGCCCCCAATAAGAAGGAACACAAGTCAGTCCTGGCCATCATCGCAAATGCCACTACCGACAAACAAACAGCTGAGGAAAGACGAGAGTCTCTCGAACAAACTTCAGGTGCGCCTGGGACGGCAAACATCTACAATAGCAGCACAAAAATCAGTGACAAGTAAAATAACCCTTTCTTGAATTGACTAATTTAGGCACCGATTTGATTCATTTAGTGCAATTAAACAAATTTGGAACAATTGAAACAACTTGTTTGGTGATCAGTGAAGCAGTGACGACCTTTGTCGATATGCAGCTAGAAAAATTATAGGTTTACTACTACTTGCTAACATACAGTAGAGGAAAACTAGCAGATATAGTATTCATGCTATTGACAGACTTGTTAAAATCTGTTTCTGTTGGAAACAACTCCAACTATGGAGAACCTAGCACGGAGGTTAAGTGGTCTAGGTTATATTTGGGAGATAAGGCATAGATGCTAGGATCTAGTAGGACAGATCCATCAAATGACAACTAAAGCCATCTAAAAAGAATACATTACCAGAATTCTATAAGAGAAGCTTGGCCGCTTAATACACCTATAGCAACAGATCACGACATGACAACAAACGTCAATTTCCGACGTCGTTATGCTAAAGCCTTTAAGTAGTAAAGAAAGTTCTTGTCTGTAGAACTAAATTTACTGGGATGGATTTTGAATAAGCGGTTAGGAGGAGAAAGAAAGACAAGAATAGGTCCTGAGAAGAAGCGCGCTTGTCCATTGTATTGCATGATTGATAACAAGATTAGTGAGATTACCGAAACCCTCGTTGTTTTCTTTATACAGTGAATAAATCGGATTGCTGTATCTGAGTATGTGGATCATCAAGATTTACCACCACAGAGTACAGTAGTGCACCCTCTTGCTTGTGGCAGTGAGATGGTAAGTAGAAGTTAAGTCAGCTCACTATATGCACTGATCGAAGAATCGTAATTGTTTTATTACACATAATTCATGGTGCCTTGGTATTAGGTCTAAAGGATTGTTGGTATAACTCTACTCTGGGTCATCATATTTCTCAGCTTCTTTAGCTGCAGCTCTTTCCTGCTCCTCGAACTCCTTCAACGCTGCTTGACCTTCTTCTGTTGTAGCATCAATAATCTGCTCCTCGATGGACAGCATGCCACCCTATTGCCGAGTCAGCGGAGTTCCAAAATTTCATATTGTAGAACTTACCTCGCCCAATTGTGCAACGATCTCCTCAGCGTCCTCCACACTCATCTTACCCAGAACCTTATTGACCTCATCCAATTTCCCGGTCTCCAAAGCTCTCTGTAATCCAGGCGGGAAAGAATTGAAAATCTCTCTAGCCTTGACTTGCTCGGGATCATTACTCGTTGCTGGTGGGACTGTGATATTAATGGTTGTCCCAGGATCAACGGCGTGTAGCTGGATTTGTTCGACTCCTCCCGAACCATCAGCTTCTTCCTGTGCACGCTGGTTTGCGATCTCCTTGGATCTCGTCTTTATACGCGCGTAGGTAGAGTTGACGTCATCGAAGAAGACTTTCTGGGCTTGATGGCCTTGCGTTGTGATGCGCTTGAAGAATAGACCAACCCCATCTCGACCACCTAACGCCCTGCAGTACTGGAGAAGTAAGGCTTGATGGACACACTGTCTTGCGAAATCATCCTTGCCTTGCATAGAACTGTTGAAAGCAAGAACCAATAATCCATCGGTCTCTGACTCCGCAACTACTTGTGGATTTTGAGAAATGAATTGCAAGCAGGATTGGTAGTCACCCATCTTGATCTGTGCAAACTTCTTACCAAGCTC
The DNA here is from genome assembly GCA_003008705.1 of Pezicula radicicola. Taxonomy (NCBI): domain Eukaryota; kingdom Fungi; phylum Ascomycota; class Leotiomycetes; order Helotiales; family Dermateaceae; genus Pezicula; species Pezicula radicicola. The sequence continues at coordinate 191,927 of PDUO01000028.1, forward strand.
CGAAGGTTCAACATCAGCATCGTCCTCGTCTTCATCAGGAGCGGGCTCGTCGACATCTGCATCGGCACCAGAGGATTGTTGGCTATCTTTTCGGTTCAACGGGTCTCTCTTCAGTGCATGTGGGTTCAGTACTTCGACAGCTTGAACTTTCTCTTTTGTTGCCTTCTTCATCTCTGATGCCGGAGTCTTGTCTTTCGAAACGTGCGAAGTGTTGAAACCTGTATGTATGCTCTCACTTGTAATCTTTTTGCCCTCCTCTAGCTCGAGTTTGTTCATTTCTTCCAATAGCTGCCTTTGCAGATCCTCAATCTTCGCAGCGTGGGCTTTGACTTCCGCGACATAGGCTTCGTATCTGTTGTCGGGTTTATCCTCGTCTACCTTTGCCTTGACCTGATCCACAAGAACTGCCATCATCTTGGAGTATGAAGGAAGTTCTTTCTCCTGAGTGTGCACTCCGACTGGACGAGGTGGTGGATTGTCATCTCCCGCAGACTCCATGATTGCCTGGAAAATCAACTCATCTGGGCTGCGCTTTTCTGCGTCTGCACTGTGTGACTCCAATGCGGCAAGGAGGCCATTGATTCGCTTGAGAAGTCCATCGTTGATGATGCGCTCGTACTTGAACGTCTCAATTTGATTCTTGCGTTGGAAACGCTCTTGGTGAATTTGATTCTGTTTGGCTCGAATGAAGGATCGTTTGTCTACGTTGGGGTGGACTTCAATGTCTGAATCGTCACTCAACTCGAGTGCGTCCTGGAGGGGTATTATCAGCCTTGAGCTTCAGCCTGATGGCTTGGTACGGGCAAGGGAGGGAACGGAAATGTGTTTTGTAGGTTTGGCTTACCCATTTGCTGTAGTCGACTGGCATTTTGACTTCTCTGTATATGTTGGTTTACTGACACAAATGTTGCATTGAGGTTGAGGTTTTGTAGTTTTGGGGAGCACGAAGTGGGTTGACAATTGTACCCTACAATGAAATGGAATCTTCTGGGGGACAAGGCCGACTGCCCGCCCAAATAAAAGCGGCCCCAGGCTCATTCATTGGCGACATGACAACGTTGAAGTCACTAACATAACAAATCAAATTCCTATGCATTTATTGGTTTCCAAGAACAAGATCAGTGAGTATTTCAGAGAATTTTAAACAGGGATTACTTTTACTTGCACCTACTTGATAGCTAGAGATACCTATGATACCATAATGACGACCCTCTGCCGCTTTACAGAGACCTGGCACGTGCACCAGCATTGTTCAGTGAAGCGATTGCGGAAGCTAAAAATGCTCTAGATGTTGATATTATATTCGAGCCTGCGACGACAATGTACTCAGCGCGACAATGACATTCCGACGACGATACGGCCTACCAAAACCACGATGATATGAGAGTGTCTGAAACTCTCACAAAAGGCCGGACGCAATGCGCTCAGCGATGGTACCGCTAACGCGCGGTTGGGGGACGTCCTTCTCGAATATAGCTACGAAACAGCTCTCAACAACTACTTCTGCCTCAATAGCCACTAGATTACCTTCTTCAGCTGCTACTCCAGTCTCAAAGCAGCTTCAATGTAACCCCAAAGTTGTATTTGCGAGATCAGCCTTCCATTCAAAGTCTGGAAAGCAAACCATCCCTCCCAGAATCCTTCAACAATTACAACCTGGGTTAGCCGCACGCTGGCAGCCTGCCATCTCTCAACTACGGTCTTTCAAGAGTGCATCACAACTTCGCGAGGCACCGAAACCTACGGACAGGCAGGATTTGATTGAGAAGGAGAAGGCTAGAAGGGAGGAGGAAGAGGAAGACAAACTCGATGAGGACCCTGGCTTCGCGAAGAGTGAAAAGGCGTCGAAGGCAGCTCAAGTCAACCTAAGTGCACGGTTATCTAGCAGTGGGAAGACACAAAAGAACACGGCAGGCATAGGGGAAATATGGAGGTTGATCAAGATCGCTCGGCCAGAAGCCAAATGGCTTGGATTGGCTTTCATCTTCCTACTGATATCCTCTTCGATCACGATGTCGATTCCGTTCTCGATTGGCAAGATTCTCGACCTTGCAACTAAGGATCCTTCTGAAGGCGGAACGTTATTTGGACTCGATATCCAGCAGTTTTATATCGCTCTTGCAGCTGTGTTATCCGTCGGAGCAGCAGCCAACTATGGACGAATTATTATCTTGCGCATTGTCGGAGAACGAATTGTAGCAAGGCTTCGATCTCAGCTGTACAGAAGGACCTATGTTCAAAATGCAGAGTTCTTTGATGCGAACAGAGTTGGAGACTTGATTTCGCGGTTAAGTTCGGATACAGTCATTGTAGGCAAGAGTATTACTCAGAACTTGTCGGATGGTCTACGGGCTATTGTCAGTGGTGGAGCCGGTTTTGCTGCTATGGCGTGGGTCAGTGTAAAACTTACAAGTATTCTGTGCTTGATGTTTCCGCCCATTGCTATTGGAGCATTTTTCTATGGCCGTGCGATTCGAAATCTCAGTCGAAGGATCCAGCGAAACCTCGGAACTTTGACCAAAATTGCAGAAGAAAGACTTGGAAATGTCCGGACGAGTCAAGCTTTTGCGGGCGAGACCCAAGAGGTCGGGCGTTACAACAACCAAATCAAGAAAATCTTCGCATTGGGCAAGAGAGAAGCCATCATCAGTGCGACTTTCTTCAGCTCTTCCGGCTTCCTAGGCAACATGACAATTTTGGCTCTGCTTTATTCTGGAGGTTCTATGGTGAAGAGTGGGATGATCAGCATAGGCGACCTAACATCTTTCTTAATGTATACCGCCTATGCAGGATCCAGCTTATTCGGAGTTTCAAGCTTCTACTCTGAGCTTATGAAGGGTGTAGGTGCAGCCAGTCGTCTATTTGAACTTCAAGACCGGAAGCCTACAATCCCTGCAACAGTTGGAACCAAAGTAGTTTCTGCACAAGGGCCGATCAAGTTTTCAAATGTCTCATTCGCATATCCAACTCGGCCAGCGGTTAAGATTTTTGACGGCCTTGATTTCGAGATTGCTCCTGGTACAAATGTGGCTATCGTTGGACCTAGCGGTGGAGGAAAGTCTACTATTGGGTCATTGCTGCTGCGATTCTATAATCCAACTGAGGGAAGCATCATGATCAACGGCAAGGACATCTCGACCATGAATGGAAAGTCTCTTCGTCGAAGAATTGGTATGGTTGGCCAAGAGCCAGTTCTTATGTCTGGTTCAATCGCTGAAAACATTGCTTATGGAAAACCTCACGCATCGAGGGCTGAGATTATTGCTGCTGCACGGAAAGCGAATTGTCAGTTCATTAGTGACTTCCCAGATGGGTTGGATACATCTGTTGGAGCACGAGGAGCACAACTATCCGGTGGGCAGAAACAACGAATTGCAATTGCTAGAGCATTGCTTAAGAATCCTGATATCCTCATTCTTGACGAAGCAACGTCAGCTCTGGATGCTGAATCCGAGACTCTTGTCAACTCAGCCTTAGCTGCACTTCTAAGGGGCCAGAACACGACCATCTCAATCGCCCATCGACTCTCCACCATCAAACGGTCAGATGTTATTATTGTATTAGGCAACGATGGAAAGGTTGCTGAAACTGGAAGCTACACCCGACTTTCAAATGACCCAGAGTCTGCGTTTTCCAAATTGATGGAATGGCAGATGAGCGGTGGCGAATCAGAATACGGATCTAGACCTGGCAAAATTTCGGAGACTGAGGTCATTGCAGACGATATTGAACAGATAGATGAGGGTGATGATTTGGACGAGCAGGCCCACGGAGCTGAAGACTCCAAAACCGAAGCCGTATTAGAGAAGACAAATGAACAGCGGAAATAGACGTCTTGGGGACTTCTCTCATCTTTTATTTTGTCTTGTTGGTGTTTGGTAATTGCATTGGGATCGGATTTTGCTCATACATACGATGTGGGTTATTTGTGTAACATACTCCGCTCGGTACAGACAGACATATATGGGCATATTGAATCAATAATGATCACTTGCTTGTATTTGCAAGTACTGGCTTTCTCTCCGTGCTACCTTCCTCTACAAGCTGCCTGAGCCGATATTCCCTAATCCATAAATGTTGAATTCGGCTGGTGACTTGGGCGAGGAGTCATCCTACTTCTTGTTTTTTTTTGGCATGCCTGGAGATATATATATCTGGGAACTTCCACCACTCCTCACCAAATTCTCTAAACTCATCAACTAAGGGTAGAGTACATAGAACCACTATGACTAGTGCCATCACTTAGCTTCTCTATAATACCAGCAAACCTTCCCCGAAAGCCTACAAATGTGGCACCTAAGTGTCACCATGGGTTCACGACATGGAATCCACTAACTTAGACACTATCGTTCTACAATCTGGAGCATATGTTAACTATTTCTTTACAAGGGTACTAATACCTTCCCCTCCCCCCCTTTCTCTTAATGTCTAAATCTACGAATTACAAGCTCTACGCTTCGAATAAATGAATAACAACAGCGAGCTGCGTGGCAACGTTTCATCTGTTCGTCAAAAAAAATTCAATGGATTCTTCTGGGAAGTTTTAGTTCTCTGGGTGCTGGGTTTGGAACTTGTCTCGGGATGGGATTGGTTGAACTGGTTGCGTTATGGTGGAGATGAACTTGAATATCTCCAATCGGTTCTCTTCTCCTTGAGTCTCACCAGTAATCAGAGTTACATGGTTGCTACATAGTTTTCGATATTAACATCATGATTAGAGGTCTCGAGAACAAATCAGTTGGCATAGTAATCCCACTGTGCATATATGTCTTTTATGGACAGCGCTAAGAGTTACATAGTTCTTAATATCAATAATATGAATAGAGGTCTGGAGAATAAATGAGTTAGCACAATAATACACAAATGTCTTTTATAGGTGATGTTAAATAGTAGTCTATAAAGTAGGACACATGGTATAGCATTTAAATATATATCTGATGTACTGTACGTCGCTTACGAGTTGAATTAATAAGCGAGGTCTATTCTGTATAGGTACCTGTAGTCTTGAGGCAAGGTAAGAAAAATTCAAGAGAATTATGTACTAGAGAAGTACAAGAAGTGGGCTCTTTATTGGTATTAAACAAGAAAACAAATGATCAAAGGATGTAGAAGAGGATATTCCATCTACTTTATTACTTCCTACAAAGTATAACTTTTCTACTACACTAGCTGTGTTTAATTATGCTGTATATAACTTATAGTTAGTCCTTACTTTCTGTTTTCTACATTAGTATATTTTTCTTGAAATCATGTAGGCATCATTGTGTTCTGTGATTTCCACTTTCGAATGTAGATAACTCAAAGTCTCTGAGGGTCACAATTTCATAGAAACTGAAGTCAAGAACCATCTAATTGCTTATTCTAGAGTTGACGGCTTCTGAGTCTAAGGTCAAGATTCGTTGTGGGCTATGCCTTAGTATTGTGGGTTGGAAGAAAAGTGATCGCTGTCTGAGTTGGCTGAAAGGTTGATAGATATGTTGGGTGCAGGTGTGCAAGCACTTGCGGTCAAGCATTTGAGCGGCTCAAGCAAACTGGGAGAGTATTCCCAGCCGGGCAATCTGACTCAAGAAATCTGAGAAATCCGGGCCACTCAAATCAAACCACAACAGCCTTTTCGTCATATCCTCAATACACAACGGAGAGAGCTTCAGAAGTGAGTCACTTACCATAATTCATCATTACCACCCAACGGAAGAGGAAGCTAGTGACTCTCAAAATGTAATAGAAAGCCAAAACAAGAAGATACTCACCATCCCACCATCACTCATCACCTAGTCATCCCCACCCTCTTCTACAAGAAAGAAATCCCCAAGAAAGTAGAAAAGATCAAGCCATCAGAAACAAAGAAAACCCCACAGAAAAAATCTTCATACTCGTCACTCAACAACCACCTGAAGAGAATCACACATACAATCATAACTTCCGTGCCTCGGCCAACAGAAACAATCGCGCACCAGTCATTGCCCATGACATGTGTGGACGGGAATAGAACCCATTAATCGATGTAATGCTAACTCTGGTCGGTTTTAGTCAGAGCTAGAGATGGTGGGTTCGGGTTGCGAGTCCTTGAGAGAGAAGGTTGTTGTTGTTTTTGTTTGAAGGATTGAGGAGGGAGAAGGTTGGATGGTTGGATGAGAGATGTATGGAGGAGGGGAAGTTTTTTGTTGGGGCGGGGTACTAGTGTTGGTGGTGGGTTTGGTGAGGGAAGGTACGAGGGTGACTAGTGTGACTTGGAAATATGCTGCATCCACGGCGGATAACCATAGCACATAAGTTAGTCAATATGTTGCTAGGAGTGGAAATAGTCTACCCACTCAAAGCTCCTTCTCAAAGTACTCTAAGGGTACTAACTTTGAATTTTGTACTTCTTATAATGAAATTGGGATGTCATTGTGACACGGGTGGTTTCATTTAAAGGACTTGATGTATATTGAGAGACACGAAGAAGGGTACTTACTGCTGAAGGACTAAGATCTTGTATTTAATATGTAGAAGGGGTTTGAAGGTGTTAGATTTTAGACAAGTCACACAGAATAAGAAGCCCATGAAACAGCTTTTGATATTCCCTATTACCGTGTGGGCTAGAATGGCTGCAGAAGTGCTGCTACTCTCCAGGTGGTAGGCCAGCTCATCTCTTCTTGCCTCACTACCAAATATCAGCCCTTGAAACAAAATACATCATTCATACAGTTCTACCAAAACCTTCGCCAAATCCAAAAGGTTAAATATTACTTCCACTATCCTGCCTTAACATCTCGGCAACATCTGCATCCAAGCCTTCCATGACATCGCCATCACCTAGATCCGGGAAATCGCCATTGTGGCTAAGTTTGCGTTTCTTAACGCTTCCAAGACTGGTAGTAGAGGGAGGTCGGTTGTAGGAGGTGGAAAGACTTGAAAGGAGGTCGGAACCAGCTGTAGGAGGAGTGGCTGTTGCTACGGGACGAGACATTGATTGTTGGCTAGGAGCGTCGAGGTCGAGCTCAGGTGGTGGTGGCCCGGGATGTGCTTGTGGGTAGCCAGGTGGTGTCAGTGCCTCAACTTGGGGACGGTCAGGCTCCGGGCCGGGCGTTACTGGGGTGAGATTTGTGCCTGGGCTACCGGCTGGCGTGCCAGGGTTGCTTCCAACAAGTCCACGCATAATGCTGTCTTCCACATCCTTTTTCTTATTGTCGATCTCAGTTCGACGCTTCGAGATAGTTTCGAGGGTTGTCTCCTCGTTAACAAGAGCGACGCGGTTCGTATCTAGTAGTTTCTCGAGACCTTCGATCAACTCCTTGCGAGCCTTGATTCCTTCTGCTACTGCTCCTTCCGCATTTGCAAGTACTTTCAACAGCCCATTAAGCTTTGCGGCATGGACAGGTGCTGAAGGTGGTATAGAGGATGGATCAGTTATTTTCTCGTAATCTTGATTAGCAGCATTGACGGAAGTTCTAGTTGAAAGTAGCAGTTTTGAAACCGTTTGTTGCGGTGCAACCAAAGACGTGAGCTCGTTCGGGACCGCGCTGGTATTCGAGGAGAAAATGGAGCCTCCGGCTTTGCCTTTGTTGGAGGATCGAGATTTATCAAGTTCTGAAATATATTAGTTTAGGGTGGCCAGCTTGAGGATAGAGTATTTTATACCATCAATTCGTGTCTCTATGGCTTCCTGGATTGGAAGTTCAAAGATCTGCCGCTGTCTCCAAACCTCAACAACCCTCCTGAGCTTCTGCTGCACTTCATTCGTAGCACCTTTATATGCAGTGGCAGTGGCTTCGGCAATGACGGGAGAGAATGCGATCAAGAAATCATCCTTGCGACGAGCTTTCGATTGCTGAGCGACTTCTATAGTTGAAATTGCCATTAGTAAACATACAAGCACGCCAAAGCTGAAAACTCCATTCCAATAAATTCCAAAATTTCTGGCCGCAGGAATCACATACCATTGGCAAGATAAATCAAGTTCAGTCTCTTATTGCTTCCTGAGTCCTTGAGACGCTGAAGCCAGAGCTGGCCAGTTCGATCTGCATGTCTCCTGGTAGTACGGGTCAGCAGAGAACTTTCCAGGAGGAAAATAAGAGTCCACAAACCTATGGAACATGACCCATTGCGCAACTGTTACCTGGGGGATGTCAGCAACGCCAACGTGCAACGACGTTGGGTGAGGATATACTTACGATGCTCTCTTGTGTCTCATTAAGGGCCGACAGCTTTGCGAGAACAGCATCATCGGTGTACGCCATTATGGTATGCGTGGCAGAGCAACTACAAAATCAAGAACGAGACAAACAGAAGCTCCAAGAGTGTTTGTTTTGATGGTGTTGTGGGTGGATTGGCGGGCCAAGATCACGAGTAAACACCGGGAATTCAATGATGCGATGGGATACTAAGCTGAAGCAATCAGATGTAGAGCTTTCAGTATCTTCAATCCAACTCCAAAGACAGTCAAACACGAATTAATTGAGTCTTGATGTTCTTGCGTGACGTTTCGTTTTTGACTTTGCAAGCTGTCTATGGGGATTTAGCGCGAGACGGTACGGAAGTACGCTACCACCGCTCTGGAGATTTAGCGCGCCATCCAATCAGCAGTCGCGCATCGGTCGACATACAGCCGGACCTGACAAGTTGCGATTAAGAGACCCCAGGCAACTAAAGAATTGTCAACATAACAACACATCAATATGGCTGACAGATTCCCTTCGCTCGAGGAGTTCGACTCCGGTGGTAAGTCATATATTCAGCTGGGAATGCTATGCGATCTTTAATTTGCTGATATCTTCAACAGCTCAGACAGAACAAGGAGACGCAGGCATTGGTGCCGACGACTTCCTCTCCCGCGAGAAAGCACTGCTTGGTGACGATGCCAACCAATTCGTATCTGGAAACGACAATGTAGCTTTCATGGAGGATGATGATGATGATCTTCTAGGCGGAGGAGGTGGTGGTAGTGGTGGTAATGAGGAGGTTTTGGAGTTCGAGAGCTCTTTCCCAGCTATTGATACACGGAACGACGTACGCATTCATCTTTCATTCTATTCTCTGTACTTCCAACACCGTATCTAATTTCTGCTCGCAAATAGGCTATGGCACCGGGCGGAACACTCACTGGCGTGTCAGCCCCCTTCCAATCCAGCTACTCACCCGCCCTACAAGACGAAGCAGAACCCGAAGTCATCACCCAATGGCGCGAGCGTCGAGATCTCTCCCTGCAAGAGCGCGAAGAAAGGGCTGAGGCCAGGAAAGCTGAGACCGTCAAGACTGCCCAGCAGAACATCGACGACTTCTACGAGAACTACAACTCCAAAAAGGAGAAGACCATTGCGCAGACCCGTCGCGAGGCTGAGGAGTTTTTGGCCAACCGAGAGGACACTTCTGCTGGAGGAACGAGCTGGGAGCGCATTACGAAGTTGGTTGATGTGAGTGGAAAGGGTGCGAAGGGTGGTGCGAGCGGTGGTGGCAAGGAGCGCTTTAGGGAGTTATTGCTGAGTCTGAAGAAGGATGAGAATGCGCCGGGTGCTACTGGTATTTAAGAGGATATGTTTGATAGAGAGATGATGAGCGCATATGGATGGGAACCTTGTATTATTGCACATGGGCCGGTAGTCACTTTTTCGTGGGGCCTGCTTAACGGCGTTGAAAAGGCAACGGAATACATGGCACATATTAAGAGCGCTCACCGACACCTTTTTGATTTCCCCTTTTTGACATGTAAGGCTGATTACGCGTTTCGTTGCAAGTTCTATCCACGCAGTAAGAGAAGTGTAGCAACAGCATATAGACCTGGAGGATGTCGTACTTGTAGACTTGGGCATAAATGCATCTCATTGTACGTACTATCTGAGGAAGGTCTTTCATAGCTAAGTTCCTACTATCATGAGTAACATACTGCCTAATATGACTAACGGAACGGGTGAAAAGAACCGTTTCTGCCACGGCCGGCTGTACCTAGTATCAACATAGGTAGCTAGTGACATGACCTCTCAGCAGAACATACAACTACTACATTTAAATAGAGTTACACCTGTAGCCACATTAATCACACCACGTCTCTGCGAATACTACAACAATAACCAATTACTCGACAATGACACAAGTGCGGGACTGACTTAGTCTAGCTCCCTCCCCGGTCTATGTACCAACTCGATGTGACGGACACTGAAATAAAACTCTGAACCCCAGTGGAGGACTGAAATGATAAAGTCTGGATGGACTTTGCTTGATCTCGTTGTCAATCGTTTTCGTGTTGCTCGTTTGGGGCTGGGACAATTTGTGGAAAGAATAGTAGATGGATGGCTAAATGGTTTGGAGGCACTAGGAGTAATTAGCTTAGGATTGCTAAATTTTTTGAGTCGCTCGCTCAACTCAATCCAATAACTTTGACTAGCCAGGAGTCCAGGATTTCCAGAATGTGTAAGGTTTTTGTCAAAATTTGTGGTATGTGTTGAAGTAGACATAAAAGAAGATATTAATGATCACCGAGAATAATTCCAGATGAGCGAGAACATCATTGAATTTTGGACCACCGTGTGAAAGACCAGATGCAGAAAAGGCCGGTTTCTATCTCTGAGTGCACTTAGAGAAGGCTGTATCTCAATTTATAGATGGTTGATGGTTATGAGCAATGTAGACTCGGAAATTGGTCAAAGTCTTACTGGAAAAAGACTGTGTGGAATCGAAAGTAGGTGAGGAAGTTAATATTGTTCTCTTTTAGCGTCCTTATCTGTCATGAGTTGTGCAGAGTAATAACTACAGCCGAACTCCAATGCATAGTGTAGGTAGCAGGAATGTAGTGAGACTGATGGAGAAAAATTATGCATGGTTTCTGCTACTTGGAATCTTGTTGTCAGTCGTTTTCGTGTTGCTTGTTTATCATTGTAAGACTTGTCACAAAATAGTAAATGGAAGTCCTGGTCGAAGTTTTTGAGTTGCTCAGGCTAGTTTAATAACTCTCACTGGCTGGGATATTGTATGGTTGATCTTTCTTGAACCTTCTCTGTTTCGATCTCTATTGCATTAGTTAGTGCTTTCTCCACTAGGATGCTGTACTCTTGAATTCTTAAATCTACTGTAATGCTTGTTGTACTCTTACTATATTCTCACTGCTTATTGAGTTGTGTGAGGTTGTGTCAAAAGTTGTGGTATGTGTTGGAGTAGACATGAAAGAAAATGGCAGACCACGTGCTTCTATGCGTAGCAACAACTGCTAGGACAAGGTATAATTAGTTATCTGGAAAAGGTTTGGGATCGACCCTGTAGAGACTTCTTCTCTTATTGATATTTTGATAGCGAATTTCAGCAGAGATTTAAGTTTAGGTTTGACAGAGGTTCATATAACTTTGCACAGCGGCTCAAGCTGTTCTTTTCCGTATAACTACGGCAAAGCGATACTATGCTGACACCAAAGATTCTGAAAAATGTGCCTAGGATGTTCAGGGTTCGATTTCTAGGTATAGGCACACTGGAGTTTAAGCAAAAAAGATAACTGCTCATGCCGAGACATTAAATCTACTAAGTCATTGGATTTGCTGGAATGAATTTGTGCTTGTAGGTAAAGAACCCTCAACCACTCAGTTTGGCCTTTAGACAAGAACAAAATTGGCAAACTTCCAAAACGACTCGCCTTGGAGTCTCATGGTCTTGTCTTTTTTGGAGAAAGCTGAAGATACCAGAGTGGGGAAAGTCGTAGAGTAGTTAGGCTTTCAAATACGGCGGGAAAGGCAGCCACTACACATACCAACTGGTCATGACATTGATGATAGGGAAATCTGTCTCATCCTTCAAGTTGAATGACAAATGCCGTAGGAATGTGCTTTCTTCTTCCAGAGCCAAATCCCTCCCGAATCTGTTGGCACTTCAGAAGCTATGTGATATTAAAGCACGGAGAACCCACATAGAGAGACCCTGCAATTTGCCCCCCCGGAAAATGGAAATGCCTGCACTGGCGAAAGGTTCGGTTGTAGTAGAAAATCTATTCTTTGACTCCAATGTACAAGCTTCCACCACCATGACCTTTATTTCTGCCTCCCGATACTGGCCCAGATTCTCTCTTCAAGGCATCTATCCCTTGCCGAACCAAGTCTTGTGTCCGAGAACCATTCTTGTCATCATGTACATGGAACCTGTTGTATGACAATTAGCAACCCCCCCCTCAAAAAATATCGAACACCACCACTAACCAGCGAAGCCACCGAGGAGCATGGTGTAGTATGGGTACAGCAAGATCTTGCTTTTAGGGGTCTATATTGTCCTGTCAGCCTGATTCCTTCATCGTCCGACGGTTCGAGGGAAATTCGGACGGCGCAGGCGCTAGGTGGCGAGGAAAATGTACCTGGTTCCATTGACGGACGTGTTGCTTCGCTCCCTGTTGGAACATTCGCTGGTAGTGCGGGACCTTGTTTTCGCGGTTGACGAAGCTATTGCAGAGGTGTGTTAGCCAAAGGTCCTGACAGGAGATGGATCATGCCATTGCGGAGTCGCTGGGTGCAAGAGCTCCGCGACGGCCCGATCGTAGGTACTCAGCATCTGTAAAGTCGTGTATAGCTCAATTGGTCACCTACCCTGCCATTGTGAATGATGTTGTGCGTAGAGACGGACTGTTGTGCTTTGCGGAAAGACGTTGGTTCTGGAATGGGTCGATAATGAAGCTAACTTGCGGTTCTTAGCGGCTGCTGACTAATACAGTACTCCTTGAACCTGGCCTCGGTCCAAAAAATTGACAAGCTACCCGCGACCGCAAGCCAATTCTTCGCCCTGGCATTGTTAACTTGGAAGACATGCAATGGCAATGGCGCTGTATTCTTTTAAGCCTGGCAACGGCCCGAAGTTAAAGGTTCAGAATGCGACCAGCCTTACAGAGGCTCCTTGCGAGACCTTCCTCTCTCGACCTCCTAAGATGTCTTGTTGGTACGCCAATTGCTCCTGCGACAGCTTCTAGAGCACCAACCTGCGACCGCCGAAACAGAAATTCTCGACATACATACTCTAGCACAGTTATATCACATCAACCGGTCGAAATATCCCTTTCTGAGGAACCAGAAGTAGAATCACCAAGAAACCAGCTTAACCATGGTGCAAAATGCGAAGCTTCCTGTCACAGTACCGAGCATGGTCACAAAAAACGGCCAGGAGAGGAAGAAAGCCAGTGGGTGGAGGGCCAGTCGGCGGATGCAGAACAGGATGAGGGCGGTCCCATAATCATGGCCGACCCCGGATGTGACAATACTGTACTAGCGGAACACACTCTAGGGCTACAAACGGTTGGGAAAATACAACGTGGTAGAACTCGTCCCAATTTGCAGTTATACTATGGTAAATGGAACGAAAGTCTCTGGACATTTGAGGAGCTGGATTTCGAATCGAACTTGCTGGAAAACCAAGATACGTCTAGACCAAGGCTCCTCGATCATCCAGTCCACAAAGCAGACATGAACCTTTGGGCGTGTTTTTTGAGCTTCCGACAGCGCGTATATGGCCTCGAGGGCGTAGCATCATATTTTCATACTATCGACGAGCATAAGTTAGAAATACCTGTCACTGGCCATAAAGCGGCGACTTTCTGGATGGCCTTCTTAAATCTTGGCTTTGAAGACGAGAACCAATTGGTGAAGCTTTGGCTGTATGCGAACTGGATGCTGGATACTACCGGCAAACGTTGGAATTTGCTTTACGTCAAAATTGTGCAACATTTTCTCCTTAGACAAGATGGCCAGAATGCGTTGAAGTGGCACAAACGCCTGTATATTTCACATCCACCCGGTCCGACAGCATTTGCGGAAATGTTTCGCCAAGTAGCGCTTTGGAAAGGAGATTTGGTCACACTGAAGAGAATCTATGCACATAGCGATATCCGGAATGTTTATGGAAAGGTCATTCCCGTTTTGTGCAAGCAGCGGGATTTTAACGGTGCCTTGGAATGGCATTCCCTATGCATTCAAAATAAAGATCTACCAAGAAGTTCAGCTGTGGCTGAATCAATCGTTGATTTTTTTGCGGCATATGACAACCGCAAGGCTGTCCTGCTTACCAAAAGTCTACTTGAAGCAGGCGTTGCGTTCGCCCCAAGAAAATCAACTTCTCTTCGAGAACCCAAGATACTGTCAAGAGAGATGATAAACCTTGTCCATGGAAAGACATTTAATATTCCGCCCAAAGCGTATAACGACAATCTAGGAGCACGATGGTTTGCCACAAGTTGGGTCCCTTTGGATGTTTCTATTAGCGGCGTGGCCGCTCTTGGTGTGGACAAAATAGGGCCCTTATCTTTACAGGCGATTGCTCTGCGAGAGATGGACCCCGAAAGTGTGGTCAAGCGGATTGAGCAATTGCGAGAGAATGGTATATCCATTGGACGGTCGGTATTTTCTAGGGCAGTAGCAAAGTTTGCTGTAAAGGGTTGGGACGATCATCTCAGAGGAATTCTGCAAAGCGATCAACACCCGGACGCTCTAGAAGACTGGAAACTCCAAGAAGCTCTTTTGATTTCGTATGCGAAAGCGAAAGACTGGCCTCAGTACAGGAGAACTCTCCAGATCCTCTTAGTCGATAGTAAGGCACAGGAAGTAGACAGTTTAAACATTCTGCTTAGAAGTCACGTCAGCAGTGGCGACATATCTGCCATTCATGGTGTTTTATCAAAGATGCAGGCGGAAGGTATATATGTCAGAGCGAGAACGATCAGCTACCTCGTAATGAAGACGTTGCGCAGACGCCAAACTGGACGACGACCAGTAACTTCGAAAAGCAAATTTGATGACCTGGATGTAACTATTAATATTCTTAAGGATATCATGCTTGCTGGAAGCCCTGTTAGCGTTGTGCATTGGCGAGAGTTGCTCAAAAGACTGGGAATGCTTGGTCTTCTTGACCAGCTTTATCCTCTCTGCTCCTTCCTTGCATCCTGGTACGGTCCCGTTCGTCGAGGTTTTTTTGATGGGTATTTGGAAGACGAAATTCCGAATCCACGGCATAAAAGAAAGAACTATCGTAAAATACCGGCGGCAGTTCCAACGTCACATCCGATGCACCCTCTCAAAATTTTATTTCCTGTCTCTTTGCAGAAAGCGATTGTTGAATGGGGTTTCATACGAGGCCTAAGAGGGAAGCCTGGCCGCGGGAAGAAGACCATACCAATTCAGTTTGAGGGCACTTTTTCGTTAGGCGTGGAAGTTAATAGCCAACCGCATTTGGACGTTACCTCTGGAATCAAACAATTACAGCGTCTTGAGCGACGAGGAGTTAAAATCGACATGAAGGCGGTCAGGAGTGCATTATTTCATCGCCTGGTTGCGTATTACGGGTTGGGAAGGTCCAATAGGCGATCGAATAGAGTTGCGCAAAACAATAATCCATTCACATTCGACGAAATGGTTGCACAGATTGATGATGCTATGGGATCACAAGCCTTTCCCCGAGTCGCCAACTTGAGGAAGGCTGTAGAGATGAATTCTTTATCCAGAACTCAACGGCTAAGTAAAAAGGTACATAGACGATTGAAGAGCGGTCTTGCGTCTGTTCGGAAACCATGTTCTCATAGATCAAGTTGGAAGGCACAATCTGAAGTGTTCTGATACCCCGGGAGATAGAAATCGACGACTTTTATAATGATGTACAATCAAATTGCACAATGTATATATAAGAATACATACCTGCGAGCATTTGGTCCACCTGAATTGCCAAATATGTGCAAACAATGTACACGAACATTTCAGATCTCAAGACAAACTTGGTAAAGCAAGAAACAAAATAGTTTGAAGTCTTTTATTCCAAGGCTGACTCCATCACTTCTTTAGGTTGCATATCAAACTCAACGGTTCAGAGCCAGATACACAGATGAAAGTTATGAATGCAGCTGAGGAAGCGGCCATGTTGTAAGCGTGTCTATGATAATCCAGACATTGGATTTTCAGGCATGTTCGGAAAATGGTGCCACGAGAAACGATGTCTCACGATGCTCCAACAGCTATGCTTCAGGGTAGGAGCCAAATTCAACTACAGGAAGGACGACAGGAGTGTAGTAGAAGCGCAGCTTTGGAGTCTGCGTCCAAATTTTTCTTTTTTTGCAAGCTTGCACACATTTCTGACATATATAAGCTTCTACGACATCTAGACGCTAGATATCACATGGATAACAGCCTCTGTTCCTGCGGCTCAACCCCCTGGCATCCCTGGAGACTGTACCCCATGCCAATACTAAAGGTACTTTCGTACATAGCCCGATCTCGGAGAGCATGTGCATGTTCCTTATCTCTGCAGTATAACAATGAACAAGGGCTTTCATTGGCTCTATATTAGCCTGGGAATCGGTGGGCCAGTCATGGTTTCACAAAGTAAGCAGGTACTACTTTTACAAATGAGATAAATTGCTTGCTTATTGTAGGCGAAGGAATTGTGTACCTTCTTCACTCTGGACGCTGCGGCTGAAAGGTATTGTGCTAAGTAAGTATGCTGCAGGCTGATGAGGCGCGACCCCGCGTCATGCATATATCGTGCGACTTGGCTAATGATGCTCTTAGTCCACAATTCAGGTACATGAGAGCAACGTATGCTACCCTTTGACTTCGCACGCAAAAAAGAAGTTAAAGAGTCCCATTGTACAAATGCCTTCTGTCCAAGCTAGTCTTGAGTATCTTCAAGACCTAGCCCTCTACGAAACGGAGAAGCCTTACTGGGCTTTTCTTCCTCCTCATGAGGGTTTTGATCCCGATGAGCAGCGGGTGGACAACCTGGAGTTTGAAGAGCATGAAGGCATTGAAATCCAAGATATCCGGCAACTTAATGACAAAGCCCTGCTAAATGATTGTGGCTTTGAAGTCTTGTCGCACCAAAGCAAGTTCTCTGGGTTCGAAAGCCCTAGTGATATCGAAGGCTATAGACTCGAAACAGAGGCTTTACTTCAGAATTTCATGGGAGCTGTGTATGTCAAGTGTTATGATTCGAGGTTACGGAGGAATGTCACATTTGAACGCACTGAATTGGACTTGAATGATCTTTTGATGACTGAGGGACCAGCACGCGGTGTTCATAATGGCAAGTTGAAGAGCTTCAGTTACATCTATTCATGGCACTTTGCTAATGCTGTCATATAGATATCACTGCAACTTCAGGACCTGAGGTCATTAATCGTTACATGTTGACGCCAGACAAAGCTCGCTTTCTTAAGTCGGGTTTCCGTGTAAGGATTGTGAAGTATGTTCACAGCCCTTTAGTAGAATTTTGTTACACCGCACTAATTACATCAGCACTTGGAGAAGCCTCTTGCCAGTTCTAGAAGATAGACCGCTGGCTCTTTGCGATAGCCGTTCTGTGCATCCAGATGACCTCGTTGCCGCTGACCGTGTTATCCCAAATGGTGTCGGCGAGGTGTACTACGTCAAGTACAATCCCCGTCACAAATGGTACTGGCTTGCGAAGCAAACACCCGCGGAACCTTTCGTCTTCACCATGTACGACACCAAGGCCGGACCTCATGCTCGTTGTAAGTGCTCCAGAATCAATGCAAATGACGAGCCAAAATGAGCTGATATATTGCTCAAGTCTGTCCACATGTTTCTTTCGTCAACCCTTCTTCACCCGAGAATGCACCACCTCGTCATAGCGTCGAGACAAGGTCAATTGTTATCTCAACGTTGTGAATACATCTATAACAATAGTGCTAGCTCATACTTGGTTATCTCACATCTGCAGACATGGGTGGTGTCCAGAGTAAGGGTGACGTTGGGCAGCAACGTTATCTTTTTTGCCTAACATTGCGAAGAATATGTGCGAGCAAGGGCGAGCAACGTAGCCAAATTCAAGATTTAGGCCCTTTTGCAATATTTCTTAATTATGCCCTACGGTTGAAACCGCCTCAATCATCGGAAATGCATATAGATTACTGCAAAAATGGCTGGCTAGAAGGCAGCCGGGGTCCCAACAGGCAACCTCAACGAAATACGAAATACATGGTTTGCTCAACACGGTTTAGTGCATTCGAAGCCACCAAATGGTAACAAGATAGACAAGGAATGTGTCCGAAGTCGCTATCGAATAGCGGTCTACAAATCATTATATTCCCTGCCACCTTCGTCCTCGAAATTCCTTAAATTTCCCCTCAATCTTGTCCACTATCCAATTGCATGACTACTAGTAAGCGGGTAAGATGGCACGCTGCTGACAGTGGTAACACAACTACAAGACTTTCTAACCATTGCTTGAAGTTACAAATTATGTCGGTCCTCAGTCAAAGTCAACCAACTCCTTGCGACCGTAGCGTGCGCAGTTCTGAAAGCGACAGAGGCACTGTTCAGCAGATGGACACGATGGAATGTTCTGGTTCGCAAAATGTACGTGTGCGCCGTTGAACAAATTTCGGGGCTGGAGCTGACGATTTGGGATCGCAGCTGTCGTCCCGATCGCCCTCGCCAGAAACATCCGATAGCTTGTCATCGTCAGCGCTGCTTGCACCTGTCGCGGAGTTTTTCAGCTTGGTCGTTCATGACGGTTTTCCAAAACCAAAAGATACAAAGCCCAAACAGCCGTGGAAGGAAGCTTGGGAAGGACTGCAAGTTGGTGGCCAACAACCGGCAAAAGATGGAAAGCTCCTCGTTGCTTGCCCAAAGATCTGCACGTATGGTGTGTACCAATTGAGCTTGCATCTCCTGTCACTTCAAACCCCGTTTGATCAGAATGTTCTGACGTTGTCCTGACGCGCAGGAAGCAACAATCTTGGAGGGCTATGATCACGACGTTGTACGACCAAAGGAGAGTCTGGCCTCAACCCAGATATTTCTCTCACAATGGGCGGCTTTTAGTCTTCAAAAAAAGAAAAAGATTCCAGGCGCGGTTTAGAGATGGGCGACGCAAATTTGATCTTCAACATGACTTATCGCACGCCATAAATTTTATCATTTTGTTTACTTTTTTAAAAAGAGGTGTTCGTCAAGAAGTGGCTGCAGTTCTCGAGATAGCGTCCTCATTGCTGAATGGCTATCAGTCACATCCAAACCCTCCAAACCTTTTGATTGGTGAGGCAACAGATGTATGCACACCGTGTGTGTTGCAGGGGAGGAGCGGGGTTGCAGTGCCTCGTTCTGCGAGTCTCCCAATGAAGTAAACCCATGAGGCTCTCTTGCCCTTTGCCTTGTTTGCCTTACAACCCGCCACAATTTTGGTCTCCTAGGCTTCCCCCGAAACTGATTAAAGCCTCCCCCAAAAGATTTCCGGTTTATTCTATAAACTATACATTGCTTGACTTTCCGAAAGCAACGTTTGCACAATGGGCGACCGCAAGAACTACAGAGAAGACGAACATGACGTGAACTTTGAGTAGGCTTTCATCTCTTTTACTACCAAATGTGTACTAACCTCGATTTAGTGATACAAGAGAGTTTGCATACCAAAGATGGACCGATGCACTTGCAACCGTAAAACTAAACCTTGCGCCGGCAGGTATGTGGCAAACACTTTGCGCGAAAAGTTCGACACGCTGGGTGCTGATTTTTCTAAATAGACTTACAAAATGTCTCAACTCACCGAGATTGGCGCATTTTGTACGAGGATATTCGCACAAGGCGCGCAGATAGGAAGACAAGCCAAAGTTCGAAGCGGCTGTTGAATGCCATGCAGTCTCTACCACGTTCTATGGAGAATCTGGTTGGAAGTTTTGCTGCATCCATCAGGCCCCAAGAAGCGGACTTCAATGTCCTCTGGGGCCTAATGCATCTCAACAACAAGGCAAGTTACTGTAATTACGAAGCGCAAATTCAGCTTAACAAGCGTCAATGATTATCTTGGTGAACGAGGAATCGATAGCGATGAACAGCTTTCAAATGAAATTTCCTTCAGTAAAAGATTGTTATTCCATCTCTGACACACTTCTCAGCTCTCATGCGCTTCGACGGAGAAACTTTCCAGGACAGCAAACTGGGCAAAAAAGCTCAGAAGCACTGTAGAACTATTCAATCGCTGTGTGGAGGCATGTGAACAAGACGTGAATGAAGCTCGATTGGCGATGACAGAGGTATTAGGTTAGTGTACGTACCTGTTTCACTGAATAAATCTGACAATGAGCTCATAGAAGCAATATTACAAATTTTCGCAGAATCTGTCAATCATCTGCAGCATTACCCAACAGGTAAATATCTCGAGGAGTACTCTAAATATTTCGAGACGGATAGGTATCTGACTGCGTTAGATGCCGAGGCAAACAGAGAATGGAAGTCGACCGAAATCACAATCAATGAACTCTTGAGCGACATTGAATGGACCGTGAAACACCTTAGCGAGATCACCAACTATTCAAAGTACAATCAAGAGAAGCAGATCAAGAACTTAGAGATGAGACATGCGCCTGTAGCACAGCCTGAAGAAACGGCCAGCTTCCCAATAAAAATGATCTCAAAGGGCATAAATGAGGAGTTTTACGGTCGAACAGAGGAGCTGGATCGCATCAATCGCTACTTGGATTTCAGAGGCAACACCGGTCTTCGTACTTATACCATCTACGGAAGGCGTGGGGTGGGCAAGACAGACCTTGCCCGAGAGTATGCAGAAAGAAACCCCGCAGGTTTTGATGCTATTTTCTGGGTTGATTGCGAAACCTCGCTTTCATTGCGGCATAGCTTCACCAATATGGCTGTAGAGCTTAATCTTCCTGGAGCTGACCGGAATGGTAGGTTACTTTGAGTCTGCTGTTAACCCCCGCTCATTCGGTCCAGGTCACCATGAAGAGAATCAGCTGGCGGTGCTGAAATGGCTGAAAATCACGAGTAAGTAATCACTGAGGTTTTTCTTCTACGCATGCTAACATTTTGACAGAGAAGAAGTGGCTACTTATCTTTGATAATGCCGGTAAATAATTTTCAAAAACTCAATGGAACTCCACAAGAAACTTACTGCTAGTCTAGAACGAGAAGCTATATTGAATGGTTATTGGCCAATTGGTGCTGTGGGAGCTATTCTGTAAGTGAATAAGTACTCAATAATCTCAACCTCCAAAACTAATTTTACTGTAGTATCACTTCAAGGAAGTATTACAACTTCATGAAGGATAGCCGACGGAAGGGCGACACCGTCAAGCCTTTCGATAGCCAGCAGAGCTGGGAACTCTTGATCAAACTTCTTGGTCCACATTGGGAAGATCTAGATCGCAAAGGTTTAATTAAGGTCTCAGAAGAAAGGGCGGCGAAAGAGTTCATTGAGGCCATAGGGGGGGTAAATCGTACTATCTGCTTTATAATACGATACTGACAACGTCAAGCTTGCTTTAGCAATCACACAAGCGGCCCAGCTTATCAAGGATGAAAGTGTTGGCGGCAGCACCATCGAATCAACGTACAATCTCTTCAAGGAACACATGAAGAACCTTCCTCCACGAGTAGCCGGAGATCGTTCCGATATCATCCACGCCCTCGACGCTTTATGGAACGTGACTTTCAACTCATTATCAAGGAATGCTCGTACATTGATGAGTGTTCTTTCACTGCTATCGCCAGGTAAGAGACTCTGCTATGGAGTTAAGGATATGTATGTACTGACTGGAGTATAGATGGGATGTTGATCGACCTTTTTCTCCCGAAGAATCAGAAGGCGCTTGATGGAAAGCTTGCTTTCTGCAAGCAACACCCAGACCACATCGACGCGAAATCGCATGCAGCTCTTTCAAGCGTCATCACTCCTACGGCACCACTCCGAGCAGCGATCGATGAGCTCATCAAAACAAAGTTGATAAGGGAAGATCTACGTACCCGAGAACTATGGGCTCATCGTGTTGTGCAAGAAGCTATGAATTATCACTCCGTTATCGAGCTTCAAGAGTATTTCGACAGTGCAAGCGCACTAATCTACGAAGCCTTTCCAAAGCAAGAGAGAGGTGACTACTTTTCCGGTCAGTGGGGTCGTTGCCAAGCGTTCATTTCTCATGGCGCTCATCTCAGTATGAAATACGCCCATTATGAAAAAGGCGGAAAGAACAAATTGAAAGGGTATGTCATTTTTCAGTATATTTTATTGCGCATTTGTATACTAACATAAGATTTGTAGGTCTCCAGAGTTTATTAAACTCCTTTCCAATTGCGCTTGGTATCTATACGAAATTAGTGACTATCGCCAATGTCTGCGTGTCGTAGAGACTGCATGGATGGCTGTTGAGGACAGAAACACACTACAATATGCGACTCTTTGCAACATTGCCGGCGGCGCGTATTATGAACTGAATAAATTGAACGAATGCCGAAAGAACTGGGAGACGTTCTTCCGACTCCAACAGCAACTACTTGAGGAGGATGATCTTATTGTGAGTTCTTTTCTCCTTCCTCAATAGCGCACACTGAGTTATCAAGATTGATCATCAACGTAAAATATGTAACTCGATTCAAAAGCAAAGCAGCATTTTTATTTTGAAAAGAAAGCTAAATAGTACGAAAATGTAGCGATCGATTTCATACCACAACATGGGAAATCTCGAATCTGCGGATGGCAGCCTTGAACAGGCTATGGAATACTTCGACCAGGCAATCCGTATTCGGAGAGCAGCGGGTGACGAATCTGCCGCTCTTCTCGCATTGTCTTTGCTTTGCAAAGCGCGCAATCATTTCCTTCTCAACGAATATGACGAGGCGTTCAAGTTAGCAGCAACCTCCGAAGCTCTGTTTGTGCGGATCTCTGGATCTGCTGACAATCACTTTCTTTCTCATGTCCATTACATTTATGGCAATATCGAGTACGCGAAGAAGGAATGGAATTTTGCGCGACAGTCGTATGATCGGGCGTTAAAGATTGGTCTTATTAATGCTCCCATCCACCCCATCACCGCTGCAGCATACTACAGTTTGGGATGCTGTGAGTATGAGTTGAAGCGTAATGAACACGCGAAGTAGGAATACGCGTTCCACCCGGCTTGTCCTACACCTGCTAATGAATGCTTGTCAATAGAACCTACCTCGAAAAAGCCTTAGCAATTGCCCAACTTCGAAGCCCTAATCGAGACGACGGAACAATGGCTCGGATCATGTGGAAGATGTCGGTAGTATTATACGACGACACATATGGTGGTTACATCAAAGAAGCAGATGCTCTGCGTAACAGAGCAGAAGTAGCTCGGCAAAATTTGACTGCGAATGGAGAAGGCGGGCTGGTAATTGCAATTGATGAGGATGGAAACGAAGACGTTGATGAGATCGAACAATCTTACGATAATCTTGTTCCAGGATACTTCAGATGAGAGACTTACAGGACTCATTTCACACACGGCAGTTATTTCTTTTGGTCTGGCTGGTGCTCGGTTAATGGGAATTGGGGAACTTTTCAATGTCGTTTGCGATAAATGATACCTATGAATTCATCTTTATAACCGTTGATAATCATTACACTCTTTTCATAAGTCATAAAACAAACGCCCGAAACTCCGCCACAATGCCCGCAATGACAAGTAAATCCTGTGGTCTTTAAGAGCCCCGCCGCCCGTTATCTGCCACATGTACTGTAATCACTCTCTGGAGTGGCAAATGCGCCCTCAGTCACCCGCCCCAAATCTGGATGCCTATACTAACGCCCTGCAGTAAAACCTGTAATTATGCAGTCAGCAAGTGGCTTGGAGGCATCCAGCTGAACCAATACGCACCTGGACAAAAGAGAAAAACAATGCACCACCACCCAAAATTATTACAGCCTGAAGACCACATTAGTGCCGGATATTCATCTCAATGCTGTGTCCAGGAAACGTACCCAAAAAGTCCACCAGCTCGGAACATTCCTCCTGTCATTCCATATCGCCATCAAGGTGTGCGGGTTATGATCACGCACATAATTCTGGACTTTAACCAGACGGTCTTCCAGATGAGGAAAATCGATGGATACATTATAACTCGAAGTGGGGTCCTCCGCCTCGATTACATTGTAGATTTGGCTGGCTTCCTCGGACTCCCAGTCTTGGCCGCAGAGAATTGGTAGCAATGGATCTGCCAGCCTCTCTACTAAGCGGATTGTTTTCCAACTCTCATTGGGCTCTAGGTTTTGCTCATATAGTTGCTTGAATATTTTGTGTGATCCTTCTGTTTGTCCGAATATCAAACGGTAGGAAAGAAGAACTTCCTTGAAGTATGCCCTGACATCATGTTCATTGGCACCATTTAGGCAGGAAGATTCTCGAAATAAGCTATGACAATCTTAGTAAATCTTACAGTATGCAGAAAGTTTTGAGAGCGCAGACTCACCTCGCAAGAATATGTTTATCTTTAGTAGACAGCATTATCAGGCAAAGTGAAGGGAAACGGAAGACTTTCAAAAGCTTCTTAGGACGGTTGAATTCTAAATGCAAGCACAGGCTATCCACCCACTCAATCTTCACAGCAGCTACTTTATGCAAAGTATGAAAACATACTAATGACTGATCGATGCACCCGTCTGAGCGTCTCGGGAATATGTCTTGAGGTGTAGAGAATCCGGACCAACTCCGTCTCGTATATTTCGGCATTATCTTGCCAAATCTACGCAGAAGTAGGTATAAAGGTTGGTCCTTTCCGTTTTCAAGGCTTTCGGAATAGCTTATGAAAGTCTTGGATCGGTATCGAGTAAGTCCACCCCCGGGTTCTCTAACGGTTGTTAGATCTCCTTCCCCATGACCTTCTATCTGGAGATATTTGGGTTCTGGATGTAGTACCGGAGAAAAGAAGAGGCCTAATGCAACATTAACAATGGCTACAGGCAGTGATGTATATCAAATTTAACTTACTAATGATTCCAAGCGATACAAATACTAATTGGAAGGTCTTGCATCGCTCTTGTTCATTATCATCATTCTGCTCATCAGCGCTCTTTTCATCAAGTATCAACTCCTTATTATATAACTCATCCACAATATCCGACAAAGCAAGTGCGCCACGTCTATCCTCACTTTGCAGCACATTCAAAATTTCTTCTAGAAGTTTGAAGGCTTTTCCCATGTCGTTTTCCGAAGGATTGTCACTTAAATCGGGGCCTCCTGCTGGCCTAAGTACCTGCCGAAATAGTGGCTTCCATGCCTCTCTGATTTTGGAATTGAGGTAGGCAGTGTACCATGTACACGCCAAAGTAAGGGTATGGTACTGATCGTCAAGCGATCTTCCTGTGATGGTGTGAAGGAGCTCCCTTTGTGGATCTGTGATCTGTGTTGACCCCAGTAATGTTGTTGCTAAGCTAGTTCTAGATGTCGATACTATGGAACTGGAGATTAGTCTCTCATATTTCATCAGGATTAGACAAAATAATTCTAAAAGTCTCACATCTTCCACCCAACATAGAAAACGACCGTAATGATACGTTCGCCAAATACGATGAGGTTCTGGAGCTCACACTGACAGAATCAGAGGTGCCTGCTTCCCTTCTAACCTACAGTAGGTTAGCATTAAAACACTTCTAGCCTCGCCTCAGCAAACTCACATTTCGAACTACTCTCCCCACCCAAGAAGACCAAAACACCCGTCGTCGTGGGGGAGAACTTTGACTCTCTAGATCTACTGACAGTTGGGAGACTGACAAGTCTTGGAGCTCAATGTCCATTCTTGAAGGAAAACATAATGAAAGCTGGCTTGAGATAGGAAACGATAGTAAAGAAGGGGGGATCTGGAGGGCTTAAACTGACAGATTCCGAATCAAGCATCGGTCTGGTACTGTAAGCATAACAAGACCGTGACTTGCACACCTATGGTTATCAAAGTGAGGCTTCCGACTTTGGAGATCGACTCTCTCTTGCTATGTTTGGTTGGGTCTGAGCCTTTATCACTGGGCGCCTCAAGAGGCTTGCAACCTCCTTCCGCGCAATCATTATTCTCTGTTTATCCTAGATGCTGAGCTTCTGCGAAAGTAGTTCCAGTCAAGTGCCCTGCTTTAGTTGCTTTCGAGGTTGCTTAAGTTGTACTCATCTTGGTGCTAACGTGGTTAGTTCGCGTTCACCGGGAGGCGTTTTGCACCCCCACGAACGATGTATGAAGACAATATAGGCTCCAATGTCGACCGTAATTGTGTTCTTCAGCAAAGCACGTTAACATCTCATATGGAAAGAAAATTCATAGAGCTTGTGTGTTTCAATATTTGAAGAATTCCGAAATATAGAAACTAGATACATTAAAGTTGATACAGTTTAAAACTGTACCGTACAAGACGACCACTAATCGCTTCTTCGTTCAGGAATGATGCTGTTCTTTATGTGATAGATGCAAAAGTGATAGGTGCTAGCTAGGGTATAGACTATGCTGGGATCCCTGGTGCCTGGGGGTGATGGGGGAGAGGCTGAGCAAGGTCCGTGGCAACGGTCCGGGGGAAACTCAAAGCAAGGAACTGAGCTGGTGTAGAAATTTTTTGACGTATTAGTCCTTCTGTTTCTTGGTGATGGTGCGGTCATTGGTACGGAGGGGTGTAGCTTCTCGGTGTGTGGGACGGGAATGTGACATGGCGGGATTGAAAGGCAAGGATTCGGTGGGGGAGCGGGCTGTGCTTCCACTTCTGTCGGGCGGCATAGACTCTGGGGAGAACGTTTAATTGAGATTCTAAATTCCCAGCGATAACAATAAGGCGTGCAAAGTAATAAAATGCAAACAGCTTCATTTTTTATTCGCCAATAAAATTCATATGAGCAGGCGCACCGTTATTGCAAATGCAGAATCTTCTAGGCAATCATGCATCCGCCGGCGGAGAATATGCAATATCATTTCGGGCTGACCATTGATGGTGTATACAAATAGAACCATATGGTCACAAACGTATATTTAGCTAGAACTTATACTTTTGAAGATGTTGAAAGAATTAATTGAGTCGGAACTTCACCTAGCACAAATCATAAAAGTGTCGTAAACGACCAATGGTGTCGCAAAGTCAAAATTACCATAGCGTTGCCTAGTACACCATTAATCACGAGCTATACAGCATAAAACTTTCTACCCCACCAAAAAGAGGGCCATTTTATGGGGGGAAAAATGGAGTTTCGAGTTTGTTGTATTTGTGGAGGAGGAAAGGGGGGACTAGCGTGATGTAAGCGAGTATCCACTTTTAACGACAAGTAAATTATAACTCCTATCCCAGGGACATGCCAAGCAAGACATAATTTGCTACAACTCAAAGTAGGTTTATAGCGCTAATGTATAGTTTCAAAACTAAATGTGCCATTTTGTTAGGGAAAAAGTTCCTTAAGGCGAGACCTCCAGTTGTGCAGTACTAGTGTTGCTTCGATTGATGCGAGAGAGGGCTGGTAGTACAAACAATGTTATAATAGAGGAGAGCAATTCAGGCTCTGTGTCTTTTGGTTTAAGACAACTAACTACCCACATAAGCAATTTTGTTGTTGTGGATATGTAAGCTAAGCGAGGCATTGTGCGTTATGCCAATTTTGAGTGTTATTACCTTACTCAATTCTTCGGTGGATCTATTACTCAAGCTACTAGAGCCAGTTCGTTTAAGATATTCCAATGTGCAAATAATTCATGAGATTATGCGTTGTGACTCGCGCTGATCGCTGTTTTAGGGACGCGGTGAACTAAACCGAGCACGCTCTTGCATGAGGAATTTCCTGCAATGCAATATGTAAGTCATCGGTTCTACGACCAAGTCATTACAATACGATACATTAAATCTAACAGTCTAAATTAGTAAACTCATGTTTCTTCAAGTGAAGGAGAGAGCAACGACCTAGAACCCGACATTGCCGACAGAACCAACGCACGAAACTAAGTACATACTTAAACAGAGACAACACCAAAACTCCCACACCTAGTCCATTGAATCATACGCAAATCATCTATCGGATTTCCTCCACCAAAGTTCTCACGTTTCACTGCTTAATACCACTTGAACCGTCTGGGCTGGTCAGCAAGGTCGGCCACCTCCCACTTGAGCTCCTTCTCAACATTTCTTTCCCCCTTTCTGTTCATTTTATCTCTCTTCACTTTTGCTAGTTCCTGTTCCATCTTGGGCATCAAAAGTCCTAGATTCTTCTGTGTAGCAACCATGTCGGCATGTCTGTCCTCTAGTTTAGGCTTGCGGTGATTACTGTCTCTAAACCACCACCAGTTCTTCAGCCACCAGGTAGAAAAGGAAAGAATCTAGCACAAATTCTAGATGCATTTTTGGCTTTCAAAGTACGTTTAACTACGACCAATAATTATTAAGGTGGTTCATAAAATAGATGATGATAAGATAGTTGTACATATCCACCCACCGCTGAGTATGACCATGTATGATTTATCATATTCTGTATCCTAGAACAGGTGATGTGCCTGTTCTTCAGAAATGAGTGCTTCACAGATAATATTGAACCATATGTCTTCCCGCCTCGTCTTGATCACATGAATCCATGATCCTTCTTCCAAGACGTATCTGAGAATCACTAACAATATTTCGTTAGGAAGACCAACAAGTGGTGAGCTTTTGTTATTCAGAATCTCGCTGGCGACGAGTCACGTCAGCAAGCACTTAACTACGTGTCATAGAACAACTTACATTGCTTCTCGTGCTTCAAATCTTACTACATCTGCAGGAGTGACCTTCTTCTTCGTTTTTGGAGGCATCGTTGCGGTTGAGGCGTGGACAGCTTTTGGTGCGTCTTGGGAACGTGACGAATGTCGATCTGCTTAAAGGTGGTGGTCAAGGTGAGTTGCGAGACGGAAATTTGTTACACAGCTGCCGGAAAACGTAGACAAGGTGTATTGCAGAGCTTCTAGGTATTTGAAGTAAATAACTAGTTGCTATGGAAAGATACGTACTGTTAGGTTGTTCTCTATGAGCTGATGTTGTCTTTCTATCGCTGAGAATGGTTGTGGGTTTAAGTTGGTGGTTTCTATTCTGAGGCGCATTAAGATGAAGGTGAAAAGCACTAGCTTCGACGTCTTTAGGCTGCGAGGGTACTATACCAAAAATGACGTTTAGCCTGAAGTAGTTTCTCAGCGCCGTTGTTGTTGTTTCTTGAAGTGATTTCTTAGTACTCGAGGAGGATCGTGTAGTTCAAAAACTTAGCATTTTGTGTAACCTTCACAACTTCTGCTTCTCCCTATTTGAATAAGAGTTGAACTTTAAATTTAAGTATTTGTAAGTTTACAAAAGCAGCAGCAATCAAAAGCAGAATGAACTGGCTTTCCGACGTGGTTGTTCGTTGAAATATGATCTTTGTAGCCGAATCGAGAATCGTGTAATTTACAAGGGTAGGATTTGGTAAACTCTGCACGATTTTTGCTTCTCTCTGCTTAACTATAAATTGTATATTTACATGTATATTGTTGTCCGGTCTATATACGCACCGACAAATAAAAGAAAAAGTAACAACCTCTCTGAGTTGCGTTTGCCATCGTTTTGGCTAAGCGTAGCAAAGCGGGCCTACGATTTTTGACAACTACGTGAGCAAGGGCCTAGTGATCTGTGCCCTAGATAGGTATGATCTGAAAACAAGAACGAAAAGTTTTTTATTTTATATAAACATCCCAATTTTTAGAAAAACAGAAGGAAAGAAAAAAGACAGTGCCTGGTTCTCGTAGTAAACTTTAACTCTGAACCTCCTAAGCACTATCCCCTAGTTAAAGCACCTCTATTGAAATTGAAGTAGAACATGTTTTCCATGGTCTTAGAATTATTGAAGCTGTTAGATGATGTATACAGGCTGGGAATCAAATACTCGAGTCAAGTGAGTTATCCAGAAAGTAAGCTCGTTAAGGAAGTTCCTTAAATTAAGTCAGTTATACAAATTAGTTCGACCATCTAACTCCAGCTAATTCACTTATTAACTATTGAATGGGAAGCAATATGGACAGCAATATGTGGGTGACCAAGTGGTTGTATTGTGTTCTGTGTGGAGGCTAGAGTGCCAGAATGGGCTTACTTATGGTGGGCAATCACTTGGCTATTCGCACATATTCACTGAATTCAACATTAACTTACCTACCTATTTAGTTACAGGTGTAGTTACATGGCAATATCTGCATTCCACGGAAATATTTTCAGTCTCTATAGATAAGGCGAAGGCCTTGTAGCATCACCCGCAGATAGCTGCTATGCCGATTTGTATTTTTATTTTTAAGCAAGTATTGACGACCAACATCTTGTGTTTTAAGCCCCGACACGATTTAGGTTGCGAATATGTGTTGACCCTTCACCGCTGCCTATGCAACTCTTCCAAGGTAATAACTATAGAATAGATCATAGTTGCCATATTCACCTCGCAAGAAAGCTATGCCGGGTAATTTGCTAGCAAAGCAGCTTCTCAGCTTCATCAAGCTACATACCACAACCAATACTCCAGAGAGGTAGAACACACCCAAAATTCATGTAAATACTACCTCCATGCCCATTCAACCAGTGTTAATTGCTCTAAAATCCCACCCCAGCACTCTAAGCACGTTCTTTTCGAGGAAATTCTCAAATTCAGTCAATCCACATACCGGGGATTGAAAGTTCTGGCGGCTCTATCATGTCCCAGAATTCACCCGCAAAGGCATCTCTGGGGTCTGACAACCAGACATGCCAGTCTGAGGGAGAGCAGCCATAGGTAAAGCCATAAATCTGTATATCGTAGTCTTTGTAGCAGGGTGAAGGCCAAAATTCATAGAAACACGATCCGAGAACAAATTTCTTGCTCTCGGAGTTTTGGATATGCCAGTCTGTTTCTCTTCGGCCGCATTCTAGGAGATCAAAGCCTCCTCGTTCAAGCTCCTCAGCCCAAATCCTTGGCAGCTTGCTAAGTGCACCTGGGATAAATCCTTCTATGGGGAATTGGAGGCAACCTTCGAACAATTGTAAGAAACATGAACGCTTGATTGGACCATATCTCTTCCAAATTTCTGGGGGAACTTCTGTGAAAGGACTGGCACCATTGGCCAGAAGCTCTTGAAGTAAATTTCGCCAGCCTAGCTTCTTGTTAGCAGAGCTACACGCGGAAGAAACCGGCTTACCTATTAGATCTTCAACCAGAGAACTCTCATCAAAGCTATACCCATTGTAGCACCTAAATAGTGAACCAATAGCATATGACACTCCATGCAAGAGATTTATGCCATTCGTAGTACATTTGGCTACTGTTGGCGAGACTTTTCCCGACGGAAGAGCGCACCTTACGGTCTTAGAATTATTCAAAGGTGCATTATATGCAAGACGAGTAGCAATTATTAGACTAGTCTCAGCTGTTGGTATGCTACTAGAAGCTTGTATCCGCTCCTTGATGTGTACAAATATATCTGAGGGGCCTCTGAATTCCGAAAGCATTTCGTATTCGTCTAAGTCCACGTGAGTTTCTGTTGTTAGTATGTCTATGATCTCTACGAAGAATGCTGGCTTATTAGTCGCAATGACTCCATTGACCAGCAGGTACCAGAGATTTATAGATATTGGCCTACAACAATCATTAACTAACATACCGGGGTTTCTGAATATAACGTCACGTACAAATCTAAGTAAGATTTTAGTTGGCCGGTTTCTGCTCCTTGATATACGAGAAATCTGTAGGTTTCTACCTGCCTTGACATCATCGCAATCTATTAACTAACTTCTTAGTATGATAATTCAAAGCTCATTAAGTTAAGTTTGCGTTACCCACGCTCATGGTAGTATTTCCCGACTCGGTGACATCCAAAGGCGAAGCTAGACCCCTCTGAAACAGGTCTTGAAGGCCCTTTATATCACCTTGCCTTATCAACTTGAAGACTTCGGCATTATGTGGCCTAATGTTATAACTATGAAGCTTAAGATCCCAACCTACGTGCGATTTTGCGAGGATGAATTCCCAAGCAGAGCTAATAAAACATGTCTGCAAGCGATATCGTATGACTTGTTTCTCAGTCTGATTCCGTTTCGTAGCTCTCAGTGGTAAAACGGCAGATGTAGATTTAGAGGACTCTCCCTGGTCGTTGAAACCTGCAGGGTGAATCGAAGTAGCATCTGTCGGATCCTGCGTTCTATCCCAGATCCAGGGACGTTCAACAGTAGCTGTGTTTCTTAAGTGTGCCACGATGACTTGGGGTTGTAAACGTATCAGATCTCTGCTGGATATTAGTATACCGGTATATAAGTTGAAGAGTCACCTGCCTTGTATAGATCTGATATGCTAGGCTGAGAAATTTGACAGCGCGGTCCAATCTAGCCCTGTGTCGTTCTAATTTGTCCTTTTTGAAGACATATTTAGTCGATGTCCATCTCCGCCTGACGCCCCTTGAAGCCTGTATTTCGGCATTAAGATCTTCAGCTACCTTTTGCAAAGCATCGGCTCCTTTCCTACATAATTCCACGCACTTCGAAGTTCCAGTACTATCGTGAAGAATGCTCGAAATACTATTTTGATGTTGATCGTCTTGGATATCTTCAAGTAGAAGCTGAAAAATCTCTATTTCTTCGATGAGAATTGTGATCTCTGCGGGCGCATCTCGAATCTCGTCCCAGTACGACTTCAGCCTCGCGACGCTTTTCGCTATTTGCACAGCAAGAGTTGCGATGCCAATGCCACTCGCAACAGTGCCGACTATCTCCGCCATAACTTATCCTTGGAAGCTGCGATTTGTGCAAGCAAAGACGAAAATGTTGCAACATAGAGATGAGTGAGGGAGAGATTTATGATGAGGCCGATGGATGGCTCAGCTGCGCATAGCCGCCCTGCACGTTCAAGGGTCACTGGGCCCACTGAACGAGTTTAGCAAATAGTATGGCGGTACGCTTTTCTTTGCCTACTTCGAAAGTGTCTTCAACTCCCGTCGAATTATTACAACGTCTACGTACTTTCATGTAGTTGTACCGTCAAAATTGTCTGATAAGATATTATTTTGATTGGGGACCTATATGTCAAGTGAGTTAGCTACTCAAATCAAGTAAGTCATTCAAATTAAGTGGGCTACTTGAATTCATCTCTTACATCTTAATAACAGCGATTCAAAATGATGTCTTACAAGGCAATTATCACGGTAAACTACGCTTCTAGGTGCTACATGTTTTCTCTTAAGATCGTCGCTAAATCGTAGAGGATGAATTATTAGCCATGTGCAACCAAATGAGAGGAAGATGAGAATCCAAAAAGTAAACCTCTAAATCGTCCCACAAGTCTTTTCAGATATAAACTAGTAATTGTAGCCCAGGAGTCGAAATAGATCACTAGCTCACCAGTTCAAGCCTTATTCACTACTGCTTGCCAATAAATTACGCGAGCTATGGTTGTCCCACGCTGAAAACCAAAAGGAATTAATCTGTCGCATTAATTCTAGAGGATTTCAAGACATGTAAACTGATATATAGAAATACTGACTAAGATTAAGATCAACCCAGAGATGTTAGTTGTGATGGCTATAGGAAAAAGATTTAAGAACGAAGTTCGAGGTGTCGGTTATTTTCGGTGATGGGCGTCACAATTGCACATACATTGATGGTACGCAATGGATTTTCTTATTTCTTAATTCTTAGCTTACTATCGCTGCGTTGTGGGCAGAGGGAGGCACAATTGACTTGGCACGCCTTCTTGAGAATGTAATAATAAGCGATCTGTGAATGTGTGTGATTTACCCAGTCTGCGAATTCAAGTGCAAAAGATGACAGTAAATACAAAATATGGAACCCTACTTCACAGCAACATCGCAACCCTCAAGATCCAAAACAATCTTCCCAATCCCTCTCGAAACACAACTCAACATACTACCTTTCTTATCCAAATCAGGTAACCCAGTTCCCCTATGTTCCACTTTCCCCTCCTTAACATTAACCTTACAACTACCACAATTCCCCACTTCACAAGAACTCGCAATATCTAAACCTGCTTCCCTCAAAACATCCATCAAGCTTTGATCAGCTCCAACCTCTAGAACCTTTTTCGGTTTCAGGACTTCGACGGTGAAGGGATCTCCAGTGATGTCTACGTCGAAAGCTTCAAAATGAAGCATAGAGTTTGGGAAGTGTAGTGTGTTGGCTGTGCTGATAACGGCATCTCGTAGACGAGTAGGTCCGCAGACGTATATTGGTGAATTTGTTGATAGTCGAGCTTTTTTAATTATACCAACGAGGTCAATACGTTGTCCTTTTGATCCATCAAGGATAGTGACTTTGTTACCGTAGCTACCGAGCTCCTTTTTAAACGCGACTTCGGCCTTGGACCGCACAGCGTAATATAGATGCCAATCTTGCCCATCTTTTGAGTTACTGTTGAGGTATTCCATTGAAGCCGTAAAGGCAGTGATACCAACCCCCCCAGCAATGAAAACGTGTTGAGGCGTTTTTTCTATCTTATCTGGCCCTTTTGCGTTATTTTGGATTGGTTGAAGCGGGAAATCACATTTGATTGGTCCAAATAAAAGACGATCGCCAATTTTGACCTTTTCATGGAGATGTTGTGAACCGCCTTTTGATGTTGATGGATCCAGTGAGACACTGATTTTGAAACGGTGACTATCGCCCTGGACAATGGAGTATGAGCGAAGAATGTTTCCCTTTTCTCCTAGCTTAACACAGATATGAGATCCTGGTATGGCCTTCTCGGGCCCTTCGGTTGGTTGGTGAGCTTCGAAGACAAAAGATGTGATTCTGGGTGTCTCCTTCAGACGTTCGACAAGTGTATATAGTGACCATGACGGAGCTTTTTCGGAAGTTCCCTGTAGTCGCTGACGATCATCCTTGAAGACCTTCTTGAGTCGGTTCTGGAAAATAAGACGGATCTCCTCCCCCAGTTCTGGTAGTTGTGAAAGTTCCTTCATGGCAGCTTCATCTTTGCGGTATGGGTCTTCGTAGAGGTGTTGTTGGATTTTTGCGATTGTCCACTTTGGATTCTTTCTCTCTAGAAGAGTGAGCTTGTCTCCAGATTTAATATAGCCTCCGCGTAAAACTCGATAGTACCACCCAGTTCGACCTGTTTTCTGGCTTAGCCAACTCATGTTTTTGATCTCGAAGCGATGGTTTAGCTTGTAGCATGGTTGGCGTGGCTTCGTTACTTGAACCCGTATTTCATTTCCCAAGCTCAGAACATCGCCAATACATAGGGTGTTTTCATCAACCTCTTCCGTGACAATATTTTCGCCAAATCCTCCTTTCTGGAAGAGATGGGCCTTTTCAGGGTATTCAGCTTGCCAAAGTTTGTAATGTTTGGATGCATATTGCATCAGAGCATTGTCTGGACCGGTATGAGGTGGGAATGAGCGCTCATCGCCTTCACAACCAAGTATGCCAACTTTGACTGGTTTATCTTGGGGAATCTTGAAGATGGCGGTAGGCTCAGAGGTAGCGAAGCATGACTTGATCTTGCCTGTGCGGACTTGAAGAACTTCGGCTGTCATGTATGGTGTTTTGACAGGCCAGGAAGACTCAATATCGTCGCTCGATACGCTTGCGGGTGCCATTTTGAGGGGTCTTGGAAGTATTTGTGATGATGATTGCAGGGATGCGGTTGTGGTTATCGAGCACAAGTCGTGCTCAGAAGCTTGAGAATTGGATGTGTTGGAGAACTTTACAGGAACAATCCCTCTGAAAATACTGAGATATGAAAAAACAAAACAAAAAGAAACCTTTGATAATTGATTCTGGATAGCAGCCTAAGAAGTGGAAAGCGGCCAAGTTCGATGACCACAAGGGCGTGTCATGTGACCTAACCAAAGTTGGGTAGACCTGCCTTTGGATAATTATTCAATAGAAAGGAACTGAGAATTGCCAACGCAGAGGATGACCTGGAATGCAGGACATAAATTAGAAGCCAGTCCTCCAACCTGGAAATGCATACTTCATTCCCACGTGATGTTACATTTTGGTCGGTAAGGAAACGCGGCAATCTTTGAGTCGACGCTTCGACGACACATCCTCACATCTCGACTCCAATACCACAACTCTGTCAGAATGATCTCCCTTGCCGCAGATGTGAGATGTGCTTCACCAACAGTCTCTTGCGATAAGAAAACTTGCTTCGTATGACATTCCACTTGAGGATTTGGCCGTAGTGAAGGGCTTTTCGATATGGAGCCAGAAATCTCTCCAATTCCCACGCTGCGGGGAGGATGCGGATATACGCGGGCACATCTTCTTGGCCATCGTGCTATCGATGCCATACATACGGTATGCTGAGCCATGGGATCTTCAATAGTCAAGCTTTGCAGTGGTCTGATGCGGAGCTCCGGGCTTCCGGTAGTTGTTCTCAAGCCTTCACGTCACGTGTATCAAATCGCAATACCAACGACATCTCTCGACAGTGAGCCATGAGTCGCCTACTCTTGGGTGACATAAGCCCAGGAGAAGTCATGACATCCAGGCCATGGCAATCGCTGAGAAAGCATTCCATGAGCATGCTATAGAGGTGTTTAGTGAGCTTGTGGCCTTTCTCGTATGAAGCAGTATCTCCAGTGAGTCCACAGTATCAGGTGGTAGTATCACTAATTTACTTTGTCTTTTGAAATCAGCTGTTGCTCTATAATCCTCGGTGCTGAGCGCAGTCTGGAATACCCAAAGAGGAATTCATCGTCACGTTGCCTCGTGTATCCCTACAATGTACGGTCATACCGGAAGACGGCGGCTCTTTCCCTTGTCAGTATTCTCAACGTCATTCGTCTGGGGTACCTTGGGGGTTGGGGTTCCTGGGGATTTTGTGGACTCTATTCGTCAATTAGTCTCTGACTGTCTTTGTCCCTGTCTTCGCTTTGGTCTAAGACGAAGGAAATCTTCGAACAACATCATACTTTCGATTCGGTCCGTCTTCATCGAATGCTTTGTTCTGATAGGTGATGTCAAACGTCACAAGGCATGGCAGCTCTTTTATGGTGATAGCTTGCCTTTATTTTGACAGCTGACGGTTCGAAAATTATCAAGCCCAAGCCCCAGCTCCGGTGCAACCGGTTATGGGCTCATGTTGTCCCTTAAAGTAAGTATTTAAAGATCTCATCTTGCCTATAGTTAGTAGGTTTCTTCTAGAACTCAATTCAATCAACCCTCATACCATTTCGTTCACCATGGGACGTTTAACAAAATTCAATATGCCTTACTTTGGCCATGAGAAAGGTGTCCGCAGTTCATCGGACGGAGAGACTGCTCATCATGAAGACTACACAGGCCCATACGACAACTCGCCATATCCTTTTCTCACAATGCATTCATTTATTATGTGTGTTCTAGTCTCTATGGGGGGTTTTGTTTTCGGATACGATACTGGACAGATTTCTGGTTTCCTCGGAATGGATGATTTCTTACAACGTTTCGGCCAACAGCACTCAGATGGTACTTATTACTTCAGCAACGTCCGTTCTGGATTGATTGTTGCTCTGCTATCAATTGGCACGCTCATGGGAGCTTTGATTGCGGGTCCAATTGCAGACCGGATTGGGCGTAAAGTATGTAATACTCACATGAACTTTCAAGAACTTTGAAAAGCTTGTAAGACTAACGTTAGAAATTTAAGTGGAGCATTTTCTGGTGGTGTATGATGCTACATGTTGGTCTTATAGTCCAGATTACTTCGACCGATGGGAAATGGTATCAAAGTATGCTTCTACTTTCTAAACCAACCACTAGATGCTGACATTGATTAGTTGTTGTCGGTAGATGGATCGCAGGGCTTGGAGTTGGCGCTATCTCATTACTAGTACCGATGTACCAGGGTGAAAGCTCTCCCAGACAGATTCGAGGTGCTCTCATCAGGTAAACCCCTCAATTCTAGCACCATCATCGTTGATGTAACTAACATCGTGCAGTACCTATCAACTTTTCATCACTTTGGGCATACTTACCGCGAACTGCATCAATTATGGAACAGAAGATCATAATGATACAGGATCATGGAGGATACCAATGGGTGTCTCCTTCATTTGGGTCCTCATCCTCGGCGGAGGAATTATCTTCTTCCCAGAGTCCCCTCGTTACGCCTACCGCCACGGTCGAATTGACGAAGCCAAGCGGACAATGACAAAATTTTACGGCGTGTCGGATAATCATCGTGTGGTCGTAGAGGAGTTGGCTGAGATCAAACAGAAATTTGATGAGGAAATGGCCAACAAGAATGCGACATACTGGGAGATGTTCACTGCGCCAAGAATGGCCTACCGAATTACCCTTGGTGTTGCTCTCCAAGCACTACAACAACTCACCGGTGCAAACTACGTACGTATTGCTAATTTCCTGTCTCCCTTTCTTAATTCTCCAATACACAAGACTAATTGCACCCTCTTACAGTTCTTCTACTACGGCACAGTCATCTTTAAATCGACCGGGATTGACAACTCCTACGTAACACAAATGATTCTCGGGGGTGTGAACTTCGGTACAACGTTTTTGGGGTTATATGTTGTTGAGCACTTTGGCCGTCGCAAGTCCCTTATTGTTGGTGCATCATGGATGTTCATATGCTTTATGATCTTTGCATCTGTCGGGCATTTTAGTCTTGATCGGGAAGACCCGACCAGCACACCACACGCTGGAAAAGCTATGATTGTCTTCGCTTGTTTCTTCATCCTTGGTTTTGCATCAACCTGGGGTCCCATTATCTGGACCATTTGCGCAGAACTCTACCCTTCGAGATACAGATCTAATGCGATGGCCCTTTCAACGGCTTCAAATTGGTTTTGGAATTTTCTTTTGGCATTCTTCACGCCCTTCATCGTTGGCGATATCGATTTCCGATACGGATACGTCTTCGCGGGCTGTTTATTCCTCGCTGTTGCAACCGTATACTTCTTCGTCATCGAAGGTCAAGGAAGGACTTTGGAAGAGGTTGATACCATGTATCTTCTTCATATCGATCCTAGGAAGAGCACACAGTGGATAGCCCCTCCCCCTGATGAGTTGCTTACTACGGAGCAGCTTGTGAGGGGACAAACTAGTACTGGTGTTGATTTAGAACAGGCAAGGAGTAATGGTAGTACTGCGGCGAGGAATAAGGAGACTGCTGTTGAACCTACGCCCACTGCAGATCATGCAGAGGGTGCCAGAACGAAGGAAGAGAGCGGAGATTCTTCGTTATAGATGAGGAAGAGAAAAGTGGTATGTGGTGATTGGTGATTGGGAGACGAGGTCTGAAGGGTGAATGAATACAAGTGAAGATGAATTAATGAAGAAATGAGGCTCGAGAAAGGGGGGATCATGTGGTTGGTGGAGGTTGGTGGAGGTTGGTGGAAGTCCTGTTAGTCATGATTTAATTCTACTATAATTTATAATATCCAATGTATTATAGATACCATAACAAAACTCATGTCAGCAAATGCTACAGCACCATAAGTTGCATGCGGGGTACGCGTCAGACTGCATGTTGTGTCTTACAACACATGACAACTCAACAGACAAAGCAAAATCCTATCTTATTTCCAGCTCCAACCCTCTTTTCAAATTCAACAACGATATCAGAAACAGACAATACAAAATCCACAATGCCAGGAACAAGACTCAGCGGAAAAGTCGCCTTCATCACAGGAGGAGCCTCTGGCATCGGTCTCTCAATCGTTGAAACATTTCTCCACGAAGGTGCCAGCGTATTCGTAGTAGATTACAGCGCCTCAAACATATCTACCTCAAAAACCACTCTATCCCAAAAATTCCCCGAAGAGAAATTTATCTTTGCTGAAGGAGATGCAGCTGATGAAGGGACCGTTAAGAGCCTTGTCGAGCAATGCGTTACTAGGTTTGGAGCTCTCGATATCGGGATCTTGAATGCTGGGATTTTTCCACCGGCGAAATCGGTATTGGAAGTTGATACGGAGGAGTATGAACGTGTTATGAGAATTAATGCTTTTGGGCGTACGTACTTCATCTTCCCTTCCCCTACTTACTTCCCGCCACCTCCTCCCCGCCCCCAAAATATCTCGCTTCTCACAAAAATACAGCATTCATCGGTCTCAAAACCATATCCCAAAAAATGATCTCCCTAGGGACAAAAGGAGGTAGTATAATATCAACCTGTTCAGCAGCTGGACTTCGTACAGGTCGAGATATGACCGTCTATTCCATGACTAAATTTGCAGTTCGAGGCTTAACAATAGCTGCGGGTCAGGAGTTGGCTGAGTTTGGGATTCGCGTTAATGCTGTTTGTCCTGGTTTTGTGGATACGCCTCTTGTGAATAATTTGAGGGATAAGGAGAAGAGCGCTTTGGGGTCTCCTATGAGTACGTGTATATCCACTTGGTTTTTATATTCCCTCCACACCCACTCTTGATTTTCTTTTGGGGGATGGGGAAGGGGATTTTGAGGTATGGAATTTGAAATTTGTTGTGCTGACTTTTGTGGTGTGTTGATAGAACGGTTTGGTGGTACGGAAGAGATTGCTAAGGTTTTTCTGTTTTTGGCTAGTGATGAGGCTTCTTTTGTTACTTCTTCTTTGTATAAAGTTGATGGTGGTTTGGTTAATAGTTGAGGTTTTGGGGCTTGAGACTTGAGGTTTGACGTTGCGGAAGCCGGGAGATTGTGAAAGGGCTCTAGGATTTGGGATTGGATATCCTGAAGGCCTCTTAAATTAGTACTATTACTTTGAAATACAAGGTTAGGAGTGGATTGACTCTCGAAGCTACAGCCTCCACCAAGATCTGGAAATACGCACGCCCAGGCGATCAAGTAATTCGGCCAAGAATCAATATAAGACGGCATACTATGACCCATCTACACACGAGGTCAGAAGTAATCTATAGTCTGCTTGTGCGAGTAGATGTGGGATATATTTCCCTACTTTAATCTGTTCCTTAGTTTAGACTTCTTGTTGAATTCAGTGAATATGGGAATAGTCATGTGATCGTCCTACTACTACAAGTAGGCCCATTCTGGCACTCTAGCTTCCACACAGAACACAGAACACAGAACACAGAACACAATACAAACCTATTGCCACCCACATGTTGTCCAATTATACTCTGCCTATTGAATACTTCTCCACTAGGGTATGTTCAAAATCATAGCTTTTCGGTTTAGTTTGGGCGTATTTTCTTAACATTTCCCACTTGTAGAGCTTGTTGTAGTGCTCTAAAGGTATTAAATACTTCAAAACGCGGTTTATTGTTACGTCCTACTGGTACTTATCCAACTCATCATAGGCTATCAAGGTCTGTCTGGTGCTCAGAGTATGTAGGTTGAAAGTAGTAGATCCATTGGCTAGTGTTAGCCCTCAGTTCCTCACAACACCCAACTCACAAGTGCAGGTGTTAAGCCTTAGGCGTATCAAGCGCTATTAAATCAAGCTATCTTGAATCGTCAGACTACGTAACAGATATAGTGCTCCGCTCTCTGTCATTCCAAAGCGCAAACTTGGCCACACATAAGCCGATGTTTTCCGTGGCCTATTGCAATATTCTACCCCCTTTTTAAACGAATAGGACCTATATTAAGCACTTATAGCGATGATGTAATTATTTATAAGCTATTGAGATCGAAAGAAAATTCTCAGATAGGTACTAAAGTAAGATTAGCATACTCATAGTTCCTGCTCCTTGGTTGGTGGTGTTAAGTGATAGAGTTATTTTGCAACCTCTGGGACGCATCTACATTCTGAATAGGATAGAGAAAGTTGCTATCATAGCGGTCGTATTTTATAACTATAGGGAGAAATAATCATCGTATTTTGGACGAAGTCTATGCCTTTAAACAAGTGAGCTGGCATAGAACCATGTATTGCCAAAGGTGGGGTTGAAAGCTTGTTCTACTTCTTACCTCTTTGTCATCGCTTATCCTCTATATACTGCCGACGACTCTTCCCAACAATACGATATCACAGCCTCTGGTCTCGGAACTCAAGCCGGTACAGCATATGTTCATGCATCCCCATACCACTTCTCGGGAAGCTTTGTATTAGCGCCACCATCTGTGTCTCGTAGTGCATACGGATGATACCGCGCTTTCAATATCCATGCCTCGGGTACCGTCAACATACATATCGGATAAGTAGCACTGTAAGTAAATGAATGCCCAATTCGGAGAGCATATTCCGAGTAACACACGTATCGAATTTCGATTGTTCAGAATCTCGTCCTTTATTGTTCTTATTAGCTCGACGTGAACCAATACGAGAAATGTTCGACTCATGTAAATCAAGCAAATTAAATACAAAGATAAGAAAGAGGCCGGAGTCGCCAAGTGGGACCTCCATTTATGGTAAATAGTTCCATCGACCTTAGATTGTCCCGTGCGGTGTGACGCTCTACTAAACTAAACTACTAACTAGTGGATCACCCATAGCGCGAACCCCGCGTTGCATATATACTGGAGCATTGAGGCTCTTCAATGACCGCACGCGCTCAAAGCATTTCCCGAATTTCGAGCTCATTATTCGTCTCAAAAATCCGATTCAAACGAGCCCCAACAATCTCGACTTTTCTAGACCCATAGATGTTTTTTCTGCCTTCAAATATCTGCGTTTTTGATATTTCCTCGCAAATAATTGTTGAAGGTGGTAGTGAATCTGGTGTGAATTAGGGGTGCGCGAATCATTTTGCTATCGCTTAGCGTCCTACTTCAAGGATAACCTAGTAAGCGACGGATTATGATAGGAGTTTGCCAGTCTTGGCACTGTCAAACCTGAGCGCGGCGAATAGAAATTGCGGTGTGATCTCTGGTCTCTATCAACTCTTGCGTCCAATCTCAATTTTGGAAAGGGGCTGAAGGAGGGGATCGTATCTATACCCCAGCTCGAGTCGGGACCTCCGCAAAAAATACTCTACCAGCGGGAAACAGAGGAAAATTGAACTCGTTGTAGAAATGGTATCCTTTAGACTTCGGACGTTTTGGTAGTTCAGTGGATTATGGTGGAGTTTGTGGGAGTCGTCCGCGTGCCACTTTTCAAAATATATTATTTGTCCTCACTTGCCTCATAAGGTATCCAAGGCCCTGAATACAAAGGAGAACTTTTGGACTGTCTAATAAGATATTTTGTAGAACTTATCGTGTACTCAAACTGTGTTACCATTACCTTCC
This sequence comes from Pezicula radicicola, assembly GCA_003008705.1. NCBI lineage: Eukaryota > Fungi > Ascomycota > Leotiomycetes > Helotiales > Dermateaceae > Pezicula > Pezicula radicicola. The sequence goes on from PDUO01000028.1 coordinate 234,716, forward strand.
CCAAGCTCGATTTTAAAGTCTTCACTGCTTATCACATCCACAATGATCCACGAAAACAATTTTGTTGATGAGCCTGTTTTTGATCCCAAGGTAGAATTCAATACTCCGTCTCGGCACTAAGTTCCAAATCCCTAACGCTTAAACCTCAGATTCACCTAGCATACTCTCCTCCGACCAAAAAGTTTACCCTAGAAGACCTTAAATTGCCACGGAGCGAGACATCATCAGAGATCGCTGGTACAACACCATTTCCCATTCTCTCTCCCGAAGGTGTACGAGCATACCGGAGGGCACTCTTTACCCCGTCAATCCTACAACAATGCGCGTCCAACCCATTTCCCGGTACATTAATCCTCCGCAATGCCGCTGATCATTCAACGTTTATAAACGACTTCTGGACACACCCAACAACCATGCGTCTCATATCAGAGGCTGCGGGACTTCCACTGTCTATAGTCATGCGGACCGAGATCGGCCATACAAACATCCAGGCGTCTGGAGACTCTGTGGAAGAAATGATTTCAGGATTGACACCTGAGCCAAGTATGACGAAAGTACCACTTACTGAAGAAGAGAAGAGATATGACCCTTTGGGTACCAACTCTATTATCCCTTGGCAGTAAGTCTACTATATGTATATCTATAGCCAAACAGTGACTGAGAAAACTTAGTTATGACTCCTATCCTTACGTATGTGTCCTCATGCTGAGTGACACAGAGGGAATGCTCGGTGGAGAAACATATATCAAAGGTGGTGATGGTATTCCAGTAAAGGTAAACTTTAATTTTATTTCATTTCATTTCATATAAGAACCTCAACTTACTGTTCCCAAGGTCGCAGGTCCAGCTCTGGGACACGGAGTACTACTCCAAGGAGGAGAAGTCCAACATCTAGCAGCACGAGCCATAGGAGTAAAAGAAAGAATCACAACCATAACATCCTATTGCGCCAAAGTAGAAGGACTCTATGATTCCAGCTATATTAGTAACATCCGACCATACTGCGACCGAAATGTTCTCTACAAACAATGGGCCCAGTTCCGACTTGAGAAAATGCAAGCTGAGATCTCTGTATTACAAAGACAACTTTCTCAATCTCAAGGCCCGCTAGATGTTTCCCAAATCAATAGGTTTGTGGATAAGCAGGTTTCTTATATGAAGAGAACTGCTCGTCAGTTGATTCCACAGGATGAATATGATGCTTTATACCAGAGATTTGGCAAGGCTAATATTCAGAATGCTCATCGTTTGTGGAAGAAGGCAGAAGACCATCCAGACTTCAATAAGAGAATCGCGGCAATTGATCAGAGCAATTGGATGCCAGAGAGTCCACTTTGGGCAGATCTAGCTGAAACACAAATTGCAGTGCGTTTGGGAAACGTCCTTCAGGCTCAACAAGGACGATATAAATGGGAAAAGGCGAGAGGATTCGTAATGGGAGATGAACTTCTTCGTCAGGGGCTTCCAGAAATCTTTTTGTTGTGGTTGGATGCAACTGGGTTATATTCGGTAGTAACATCCGAAGAATCAGTGCAGGTTGTGAACGAGAGTGGTTTTGTTTCCGTGCTCTTGGGATATTTTGGAGGTGCGTTGAGAGCGTTGCGGAAAGCTTTTGTCTGGTAGAGCCGATACCCGGTGTTCTCTGAGGCGTGATAGCGGGAGTTTGTTTGTGCTTTTAGTGTCTCTTTTCAAAGTATAGAATTATCAATGAAAGAAATCTCAATAATCTAGAATGCACTGCACCATTGCCAAATCCACGCCAGCGATTCCGCCTTGACATGACTAGATTTTGTTTGAATATGCCTAGAAATCAATACTGCCAGTATCATACATTGCGTTACGCACGATGGTGAACTTAAAGCCGAGCTTATATGGATCAAATAAAAACAATATTATTTCCTGTCACGTGTACTAAAAGGTTCTAAGCGAGCCCTTACTCTTCGACAACAAAATTCGATCTTGAAGCAGGAGAAGACGGCATTTAGTTGACGGAACAATGAGCTCTAGTAGACCCTTATTGAGCACACCTAGAATATTTACTTATCTCTTAGATACGATCTTCATCCAAAAGGTTGGATTCTCGCTGTGTTTCTCGCTCCTTTATTCTATCGATTTTGTTTCTAAATTTCGAACAAACTGTCTCTATTCTAACAAAGGAATGTTTTAGATTTTTTCAAGTCTTAGAAAATCTTGCATTTTGTGTCTCTAATATGCTGCTATATCAATTCTGGAACGGCAATGGAAAGCCAAATATAGTTCTTATGATCTTGTCTTTGTTTGGTGTTTCTAAAACCTGCTTAACTTTTCTAACCTGCCTTTTACTTATGTCTCAACTCTCACTTCGAGGCTAATGCTCTGTACTCATAGAATCATTTCGGGGTTTTAAAATTTATGTATATAAGAAACCAATATTCCATTTTCAAAAGGCAGCTTCATTCTTACATTCTCTTCAAACTTACAATACGACAATCCTTTAGTGCGCTGGTCGCATCGTTCCAACTCCTTATTACTTTTCTCAAGTCCTTTAGCTTACCTTTCAAAAGTCATTCACTTCCTAATCAAACTTCAACCACAAATTACTCAAAAAATTCAACAACAGAAATTGTTTCCACAATGCCAAGATGCGGAAGTATCGGTGTTAGAGGATACGCAAGATCTAGGCTTCAAAACGGACTTCCTATTCCAGACAGTTCTCACCAGCCACGAGTACATGAAGATTCCGTCTACAAGGAGTTCGTCAATACATAAACTGTTTTGAAGTAACAGAACAGATGCAATTCGATGGTCCAGAGGATGCTCAAAATCTCGATCTCCTAATCGATTATTTCTTAGCATTCGATAATATGTTCTTCTTCGGCTTGATACACCAATTTTGCTTCATCCAACTAAACCCAATCCCATATGAGGATGGAATGATAGCAGGGTTCGTTAGCGCGAATAACAACCGACGTAATGTTCAAATACCCGACAACTTCATTGGTATAATCCAACTTGCGCCACCACCTCAAAATCTGATAAATCAGACGCCAGCTCTACAATTTGATAACTATGTCACCGGTTTACTCCAGCAGATGGTCGTTGCATTTTTTCATATCTTTTGCTGTCACTGCCGTTTTTGTAGAGGTGCTCGTATGGTTTCTTGTAGGAATCGTAGGATAGGCGGGGCTATCGATGTGGTCCTATATCGATTACGTCGATATCGTTTGTTTCTCTATCGGGTATCTGTCCCTGTGCGAAGGGAAATTTCTTTATTTCTTTCTGAAAACACGAGTACTGAAACTCTGTCCACTGATCATGAGTCAGACGGTAGTGACTACCAGCAAGAGTGAGCTTTGGATGGTAACTTGTTGGGTGATGAGTACGGAGATGAGCTAGTGTTGGTAGAAGGGAATGAATGGTTGTCTGAAGGATGGTGACTATTAAAACTGAAAGTGGCTAGAGAAAGGGATGGAGATTTGTGTTCGTGGCTTTTTGGGGGGGTTTTTTTCGAATTCGTGACAAATGTACCTTAATTATCTATGAACTCTTGACTACAAATAGAAATAGATATATAGAAAACAGGCGGAAATAAAGAAAAAATCGCGAATTTTAGTAAGAACTCAAATTGTCTAGGTTCTAAATAATAGGAGACGTTAGTTCTCTTATAAAAAAAACATTACACTAACCTAATTATATTATACCCATTCTTTTCTAACATTTAGCGTTTAAATTTGCTCTAAACCATACACGTAGCCTAAAACTCTCTTAACAAAGTCCTTACGTGGCTCAGCCAGGTCATCATCACTTAGATCCGAACTGAACAAGTTGTCTTCCCGGGGTGCTTGCGGGCTCTCGGGACTAATGAAACTCATCAACCTTCGGCAACTTATTGGAACGTTTCCCGGGTAGCCAATCTGAGATGTCATAGCTAAGGGTACGATGATGCCAATGGACTGGTCGGGTCGGGTGACATGCTGTAGGTCAGGATCAAACACTGGAGTACTGATATGGGGATTCGGCCTATGGGAGTAGTGGGTAGTGCAGTACGACTTGACTTCCTGTCGAATGGCCCATGAGGACAATCTTGCTGTTATCAAACTTGGTTGCCTTGTAATCCGAGGTATATCGTACACATTCCGCGATCCCATCCGTGTCTCTATCAAGGTGGCCAAGACCCCATTGTCCGTAGGACGAGGAGAGATTCAAGAAGAAGATTGACCACTGCGTTAGCTGCAAAGCATGTACGACATCTGCCATGTAAGATGCTGTTGCAAGGCCATCACCAAGACCGCCGATGAAAAGAAGACTATGGGGTTTACGGATGGTGCTGGACGTATACTGAAAAGCAACGAGCCTTTCTGTCTATTCATTGTATCAGCTACATATGGATGGGAAAGTAAGCAACAGTAGAATGGCATATGCGTACAAAATGATGTAAAATGCCTAGAAGACCATATTTGGGCCAAAACTTGGAGCCCATAGTGAGACGTAGGCAGGAATGAGAAGTCGCACAAGAACCAAGGGAGGGAAGTCGCAGTAAGCAAAGCTGGAATGGGGATGAAGTCAAGCTGGAATAACCAGTCCTGCTTGCCTTATTATTACAAGAGCTGTTTTTCTCAAGCCCATTCCGTTTGCTTTCCAATATTCCGAGATCGGCTTGACGTGGATAAAGACGGGATCTCTATGGAAGTAGTCATGCGTGCGAAAGTAGACGAGGTCTGAGAGAGGATCTGATTATATTCTTGGCACTGGCGCTGATAAGACGGGATCTGATTAGATTGCTCTGCCCTATGTAAGGTACCTCCACGTCGCTTTGGGAGCTGGAGAGGTTTACTTATGGTAGCTGCTTGAGAAGAGCATTTAATCAGATTAGATAAAAACTTGCCTGTGACCGCCACCTCGGCGGCCCAGCGAACTTTTCAATCAGATTAGATAAAAATTTACCCCCGTAACCGTGCGCCCCTAAGGTGCCTCAGCGGCACAGCTACTGCAATAACAAATCAACCATTCCCTGCTCAGTGGTATAACCCTACAAAGTATCATCCCATTTACTGTCATTGCAGTATTGATGAATCTCGCGCTAGCCACAAAAGCAAGCCAATTTCCATTTAGTCCCGACATCGGATGAACCCGTTATGTGCCTTTTATACCTAGTAGTGTTACAGTGTACAGGACCACGTACACCACGTTGCTACAGTACTGTAGCTAGGGTTCTGCCTGGACATCTATCGGCTGCTTCCGTGCCCTATGGTCCAGTTAGTAGTAGTGGACAGCGCCAGGTGGGTCGGGTTCCAAGTACTATTAGTAAAGTTCTATCCTTCTGTTTACTGATAGTTGTGTCCTACTCTTCTCTTCACCTCTTCTTATTTCCTGCAATATTCGCGCCGTCAATAAATGACAATTATGACAGCACTCTCCAGGTTCAGACCTGGATTTCATGGAACGGCAACCGAAGATGAAGGCCCATCCATGCCTATGACTGGATTATCTTCAAACGAGGAGAATTCGACAATCAGTGGTACCGGTGATGTTATTTCTCCTAACAATGGTCATGCTGAGCCAGCAGTAGAGCAACCTGAGAAAGATGTGGTGCCTACCGAAGACGCCCAACGAGGGGTCCAACAGGTCGAGGCAGTTACCTTGACGTGGACGAAACCATATCTTATCATGGTTTTCCTCCTGTAAGTCCGCAACTTGACATTCTCTCATGCAGATATGGCAACTGAATTATTCAACTATAGCATGTGGCTGCTTTACTTCGTCAATGCATTTCAAGCATCAATCTTATACAACCTCGTGCCATTTGCCACGAGCGCTTTTGAATCACACTCTCTAATAACCGTCATATACATTGTTTCCAATAGTATGACAGCAGCTGTCTATATCCCACTTGCGAAGATGCTGGATCTCTGGGGCCGTGCTGAGGGGTTCGCGGTCATGGTGGCTTTCTCCACGTTGGGCTTGATTATGATGGCTGCGTGCAATGGCCTCTACACCTTTTGCGCTGCACAGGTACTGGCCCATGCCCTAGCAAAGTCCAATGCCCCCCAATATACTGATCAATGGGCGTCCTCAGGTCTTTTATTCCATCGGCTTCGGAGGCTTGATTTATAGCATCGATGTTGTCACCGCTGATGTATCAAGGTTGAAGAATCGAGGTCTAGCATATGCTTTCACCTCGTCCCCGTATATTATTACAGCGTTTGCTGGACCTAAAGCCTCTGATGATTACTACTATAACATTAGTTGGCGGTGGGGATATGGTACTTTTGCTATCATCTTACCTTTCGTAGCAGCGCCCTTGTTCGTCATTTTGAAGCTCAATCTACGCAAGGCAGAGAACCGAGGCCTTCTGATCAGGGAGAAGAGTGGCCGGACGAGACTGCAGAGTATTTGGCATTATATCCAAGAATTCGATGGTGAGTCATTCTTGTTTTAGATCTACACCTACCTGGCACTGTTCTTACTATTGAGTAGCCGTCGGCGTGGTTCTCTTCGCCTGCGGCCTTACGGTATTCTTACTACCTTTCACACTTGCCGACACCGCACCTGACGGGTGGAGCTCAGACTATATCATTGCCATGATCGTCGTCGGATTTGTGGTCCTTGTTCTCTTTGGGCTCTACGAGTCTTTCCTCGCAAGAGCACCATTCCTAGCCATTAACCTCCTAGTGAATCGAACAGTCATCGGCGCATGCTTGTTGGATTTGACCTACCAGATTTCTTATTACTGCTGGAATAGCTACTTCACCTCTTTCCTACAAGTTGTCAACAACTTGACATTGGCAGAGGCTGGGTACGTGAGCAGTACATTCAACATTGTCTCTGGGGTTCTCCTCCTGGGAGTCGGCTTTTTAATTCGCAAGACGGGTCATTTCAAGTGGCTTCTGTATATTGCGGTTCCAATTTACGTTTTCGCTCAAGGTTTGATGATCTATTTCCGCCGTCCGAATCAGAGTATCGGCTATATCGTCATGTGCCAGATATTCATCTCGATTGGTGGAAGTATGTTCATCATCTGCGAGCAAATCGCAATTCTGGCTGCCTCAGACCACCAACACGTTGCCGCTGTCCTCGCATTGCTCTACGTCGTTGGAAATGTGGGCGGTGCTATAGGAAACACCATTTGCGGTGCCATCTGGACAAACACATTTCCTCAGGCTTTAGCACGGTATCTTCCGTCATCAGCTCTGCCAGATATAGACGCTATTTACGGCGATCTGAGCACACAGCTTAGTTATCCGATAGGAAGCCCTACTAGGCTCGCGATTCAAAAGGCATACGGGTATGCGCAGGAAAGAATGCTCATCGCGGGGACTGCCATCATATCGCTGGCATTCATATGGATTCTCCTGATCAAGAATATCAATGTCGCCAAGGTTCTGCAAGTGAAAGGCACTGTGTTTTAACGCTTGGATATTTGGGTCTTTGCAGCAACTATCTTCCATCAAGCCCGAACACCCGTGTGAAAGATTATTGGGATATTTGGGAAATTTGAACTTTTTAGAGAGAACCTTGAAGTAAGGTGCTATCTATAGAAACTCGTAAAAAGAATGCTATAATAGAAGCTTATCTCTGTCTCGATTCTATTAGATGCTATAAAAATTTCTATGCTAATTGGTTAAATTTAGTAAGTAACTTACTTGATTTATGTCGCTCGATCTAGGTAACTGATTTAAAGGCCTTCACTTATCAAAGAGCTTCCACGGAATCCAGAAACATTGCGCCGGTATAAAAATTACATTCGACAAACAGAACAAAATGGATTTCATAGTTACGAGGATGCGTATAATATCAGTTTTCTAATGGAGTTCTTTACAACATTCGACATAATGTGTTCCTTTTGCTCACCAAGCTATTTCTTCCTAATCACACTGGCTCATACCCTAGATGAGGGACAAGTTATAGCAGAAATCATGAGTGCGAATAAAAACCCATATAATGTTCAAATCCCCGACGACTTCGCTTGTATCATTCGACTTGTACCGCAAAGATATTTGATTCCACAGCAACAATTCGATGTTTTTGTCATATATATGCCCCATCAGATGATCTATGCCTTCTTGAACATCTACGGTTGCTATTGTAGTTCTTGTATGTATAAGAGCGTATAGAGCTTTCATTGAAAATAGTAGATTTAAAGATGCTTGTTTGGCAATCAGGAATCGATTTAATGTTGATTCGATCTCTGATATTATCTTTGACGAATCCGATGATGATGACAACGAATACTTCTTCAATGAGTGATAATTGCTAAGGGGTGCTGGCTACATAGTATTTGAAGATTGGTGTTAATTATCTTTGAAGATTAGCGAAAACCGAGCCTTAGGCCTGCTGCACGTGCAGCAAGTCCACATGAGAGCCACCACTTTAATCTTACAGCGTATAATTTACGCTAGTGACTCTTTAGGGAATATTTATTTTCATTTATAATCTCCAGGACTTGCATTTTAACAAAGATACCTAGGTGCAGATTTCAGTTCACTTCAAGGAGCTCGCATAGGCCCCGTTGCACACTTTGCTGGAATCTCAGCTTGGATACTATGTCACATAAGATCTTTGCTCGTGTTTAAAATTCACTTCAATATTGCTGACCGAGTAACACCTTACCAAGGAGATAACCTCTCGACGGTAGTGTTCTCTGTACACTCGAAGTACCTTCATACTATCACCCCTTTTTTAAGCGAACTCTATTTAACCGAGTAACCCCCTTTCAGCATCTACTTTCAGCATCTACTTTCATCAAACGATATCAACTTTCTACATCCATCCTATCCCTCACGCGCCACTTCATCAATACGCACAAATCCAAATCACCAACCAGCTCACCAATCATACCCTTTGACTATAAGTAACGAAACAAACTTCAAAATTGCTCCGGACGAAAGTACCATCTCGCAAAAGCCGGGACAAGCCCAACAGCTCATGCCAAGTTCCTCTTGGCACCTTGGTACAGAACCCTTAATCGAAAATCCTCGTATATATATATCAAACTAATTAATTCTTCCATCCTGTAGTTCCCCTGTGTTCATCTGGTTGGTGGTATTATCATATAAGTGTTCCGTGAGGGTAATTATGGTTCTTATGAACCTTAAACTTTATTACTCCATCCCTACTATAGGTATGTAAATAGGAAGGCTATATCATCTCGAGTAGAAAATGCAACACGATATTTTGTCTTGGGAATAATCAAGTAATTAAACCCAAGAATGTTAGTAAGTACTCTTTTAAAATCGCAATACTACGTATGTGGAAACAGAGATGCAATAATGTCACTGAACAAGAAACCTATTTTTCATCTCATAATTCTTTCAAACTCAATCAATCTTCAATTTGCTGAACACGAAAGTAACAGAGAAAACCCGAAGTCTACAAAGCAAGAGACAGCTGACTTCTATTATTCGGCATCGCGGACCGATTCTAATTTGACGGATAGATGAAAGCTCTTGGTGAATGCTTGGTATTTCTTGGAAATCCAAAAACCCATTCAACCCCGCAATACAAATAGATCTCCGTTTTCACTTTCTGTATCACCGAAAAAAAAAAATTCCACAAGGCCTCACATCTAGTCCGTAGTCATTCATTTGCCTGCGCTTCAAAATGCGGCTTTCGAAAGTCTTTTCAACACTCGGGTTACTCCTCGGCTATGCACCATCAGCATACGCAGCTTTCGGCGTAACGACATCAGGCGATTACTTCGTAGTCGATTGCGGATCAACGAATTCCTTAGTTTTCAAAGTCAGCAAGACTTCCGGCGATATCAAATCTTTGGTTTATCGGGGTGTGGAGTTACAATATGCAAGTCAAGGAACACATATCGGGTCTGGGTTAGGAACAGCTGATGTTTCTGCTTCGACTAGTGGTTGTAAGTAATCTTATGCTCTAACCTATGAGCATAAAGATAAAAATAATTTTTTAAATGGAACCTGATGTTTGGGTATAGCATATGTGAAGATTACTATTGCAACAAGTACCCTCACACACTACCTAATCGCCAAATCAGGAGAATCAAACATTTACATGGCAACCTATATTACAGCTCAACCATCAGTCGGAGAACTCCGTTGGATCGCCCGTTTAAATGCCGATCTACTACCTGATGCCGATATACTAGCTGCTAACACCGCCGATGGAACAGCAATCGAAGCAAGCGACGTTGTAAGAACTTCTCCCTTAAAAACCCTCCTGTTGAAACCCCTCTCGCCGTAAAATTGAAAAACAACCTACTAATCAAGCCCTATTTTTGTATTTTATACAGTATCTAGTAAGCGGCCAAACTCGCAGTAAATTCTATTCGTCCGAACGATTCATAGACGACCAAGTGCACTGCGTGTACGGGAGTGACGCAAAAGTATGTATGGTAATGCCAACAACAGCCTACGAACACTCAACAGGCGGACCATTCATGCGAGACATAAACTACAACAACGTCGGAACAGCTCACAATCTATATTGGTATATGAACAGTGGACATGTACCAACTGAAAATCGACGAATTGGATTAATGGGACCTTACATTATGAGTTTTTCGAGATCGGGTACTCCTAGTCCTGATAGTTTTGATACTAGCTTTTTTAATGATTTGTCCATTAAGGGATATGTTGCAGCTAGTGGGAGGGGTTTTGTTAAGGGGACTACTAGTGGGGTTGGGAGTACTTTTCAGAGGGTTTTACATTGGTATGATTTCCCTGCTACTTTCTCGAGTTTCGTTCTCTTGATTCTATACTTAATGAAAATAAATACTCATGTTAGATACAGGTACAATGATGATGCACAATACTGGGCTCGTGTAGGGAGCGAATATACTTCCCCAGCAATGAAACCAGGAACCTACACTATGAAATACTACCGCGGCGAATTCCCTATCGCCACAACCACAGTAACAGTTCAAGCTGGCGCAACAGCAACAGCCAACATCGGAAACACAGAAGCAGCACGTACAATAATCTGGAGCATTGGCGACCTAGACGGTCGACCGACAGGATTCCGAAATGCTGAAAATCAGCTACGAATGCATCCCACGGATTCGAGGATGTCGAGTTGGGGACCGTTGACATATGCTGTTGGTGCTGACATTTGTAAGTTCTCCTATTAATTCCCTTTTCTAATCCAATTAGCCATGTCCTGGTATAAAAAAAATCATTGAAGCTAATAAGGTATCGATTACAATAGCCGGTTTCCCAATGGCACAAGTGAAAAACATAAATGATCCCACAACAATAACATTCACCCTAACATCCGCTCAAGCCACAGGCGCAGCTAAGATCCGCGTCGCAACCACTTTATCCTTCGCAGGTGGTCGTCCATCGGTAACCATTAACGGGAAAACGACTAGTGCCGCAGCACCCACCAAGATCGACTCAAGGGGTTTAACTCGTGGTGCTTATCGTGGTTATGGAGAAGTTTACGACATCGACGTCGCAGCTGGGACTTTGATTTCTGGTGCCAATACTCTGACTATTAGTTGTATTTCTGGGAGCACGGGTGATGATTTTTTGAATCCTAATTTCGTGAGTTATTCACTTCTCTTTTTGGTACTTGGAGTTCGATGTAGACTTGTTTTGCTAATTATCATTGAAATGTTTTCAGATCTACGATTCCGTTCAGCTTTGGAGATAAAACAACCTCACATGACACCTGACGAGCTTCGAGTCACTCGTCGTCACCGTCCTTGCAGACTCGCTCTCTTTTGTTTCTGAACTCCGCGGAAGTTATTTGATAATTTGTGTTTTGTCATCATTCATATTTCATTGTATATATTTACTACAGTGTGTGTTGAGCCATTCGTTGCGCTGTATTGTACATACTTTTCCATCATGTAAATAGTCTTATACTTGCAAGTCAACAACATTTACATACGTTATGGTTTAGCAAAAGTCGGTGGGCCTTAGTACTAAGAGCCTCGAAGCAACTACCTATTCGGAATCACCCACGTTCTTAATTCACATAGATGATACAATTAAGCCTGACATCCCTGAATGCAATTATTGGTGCTTAGGAACCATTCTTTTAGTCATTATCATCCCAGCCATATACATTCTTATAATTCTATATATTAATTAATTAAAGAAGGCCTATACAAAACAACTCGAGCGCAAAGAACCTTGGGAAATTTAAGGAAATAGCAAAACCTCAGGTTCGAATTTCTGTACTGTTTTAAAGTTTAAAAGACCAAAGGTAGAACTAACATGTCTTACTATCCTAGTCACCCCCAAAATGTTGTACATCTCTCCAAGAATACTAGAGGACACCTGTTATACGGCAGAGAACTGGCGCCTATCAAAGACTTATATTCTAAGTCACCCAGCATATATAGTACTCATAACCTTGTTACCATTTAGTTTACAGTATCTAGAGAGTACTTAGTGCCCATTTCGATAGTCTAGACGCTCTACAAGAAAAGCTTATAGCGATGAATTGGGAAACTACACGAAACGTAGCACAAGCAGCAGCGCTACTTAAACAGTATAACCTGTATCAGGACCCCCGTAAACTAGAGAAAGCTCAGAAGTTGGAGGAAAGCGCATGGTTGGCACAATATCCAGGTTTAGAATATCCAGGCTACAGTAAATATATTCAATGGGTGGCAGAGATAAGAAAACTACCCACAGATTTGACGCACTAGACTACACTATACCCAAAAACAACATAGCTACTAGCTACGAGTATACAACTAGCTAGCCTTCAAGCTTACACCCTTGCATTAAATCATTAATCTATCTACCTTACAGAGCAATGACAGTATCAAGTACCTAAGTATTTAATTTTTTTTCCCAGTCAAAAGTCAAGAAAGAAGGGGTGGAAAAAAAAAAGTCTCCATTGTAAACCTCAATTTGCTGCTGTATACTTACTAACGTTATTTAGTCCACTATATCCCTCACCTAAACCAAACAAAAACTCCACAAAACCCCAGCATTTTTCATTTTCACTACCCTCATCAACTCATCACCATCACAGATTCTATACTTACTTACTTGCTTACTTACTTAATTATTTCTACTACCCACCTGACACCACACATTACTACCGTCACACCATAAAGAAAGTTTGCACATTTTTATAAAGTACTTACTATCCTACTAATAGTAAGTAGCCTTCACCATCTTACAATATTCCTTCCTACATCCCAAATTCAAAGAAGATAGCAGATCTTTAGAACAAATAAAAAGAAGAAGAATAAGTACTATACCTTAGTAATAATGCTTATCCTATCCTATGCTATTAGTTACCCCAAAGAATAATAGAGAAGTGTACCAACAATTTTCTATATAGGTATTTACATTTTTCCGAACTCTTTCGAAGATGGCTTGTCAGACATGCAAAAAGCTTTTGAAAAAGCCTTTAAAAATGGTTCGTTTAAATTTGGGAAGGGGCGGTGGGGTGGCTGCTATAACAGTATTCATCTGGAGTTCATGGCTATGGGTGTTGGGCCAGGCTGTGATGAGACGCCTAAGACCTTTGAGGAGGTGGTTTTTTTGCGGCTGTAGAACACACGAGTATCTTGTCCTGGTTCATGACAACGAGTAAAGATATACCACAATGGACTCCCCGAATCATCGCCGAGAAAGCGGCGATTGGAGGTCTGGGCCTGTAAGAGTCCGAAGTCCGGCTCGGATTGCTGATGAATTGGAGAGATGGAAACCCACCAGTCTTAGTAACAATCTGATATTCTCCTCTATCAAATCTATCTGGTCTACCAATGACGATCTACCAGTTTGATCTACCAATCAAACATACCAAAACACCACGCAATGCCATACCACACCACCCAATTCTAACACTCTATGCACCGTAAGTCTTGAAGCGCTCCTCAATAGGCTCAGCAGTCTTCTCGCCAGCTCCTCCAGCAGGTGTTCCAAAGACCAATTGAGCGCTGAGTTCCCAATCAGGATCAACCTTCCACTCAGCCTGTACCTTGGCATCGATCAATGGGTTGTAATGTTGCAAGTTGGCGCCAAGTCCTTCGGCCTCGAGAGCGGTCCATACGGCGTATTGGTGCATTCCGTCGGAGTGGGTGGCCCAGGTTGGGAAACGGTCGGCGTAGATGGCGAATTGATCTTGCATAACCTTAACGGCCTTGCGGGAGACAAAGAAGAGGACCTATAAGCACGCATATATCAGCACATTTCCCTCCTTTGGTTTTCCTGCCACGGAGATCTGGGGGAACATACAGTTCCGTAACCAGCTTGGAACATGTTCAATCTCTCCTCAGTCTTAGGGTATGCCTCAGCTGGCACAACGGCCTTCAAGGCGTCCTTGGCGAAATCCCACAGCTTGTCATGCTCGCCCTTGACCAACAGGATGATACGGGTGGATTGCGAGTTGAAAGATGAAGGGACGTGGAGGAGAGCTTTGGTGATGATCTCTTGGACCTTCGCATCAGGGATGACGCTCTCCTTCTTAAGAGGGTAGATGGTGCGGCGGCCTTCAATAGCCTTGATGAATTCGGCAGAGCCAGACATATTTGCTGCGGTGGTTGAGAAGGGATTTGTTTTGGGGGTGCTGGATGGGAAGGAAGTAGTTGGAGTGGTAGTTGTAGTTGTAGATGAGAGTAGTATGGATGAGGAGCGCAGGAGCGGGGGAAAGAAGGCTCTTATACCTGCAGCAGCTACGCCAGAAGCTGAGCCGCGCTTGAACAACATAGACGCCATGTCAGGACCAAGAAGCGCGATTAATAGAGTCAGTAAATATAACCACAGTGGAATCTGCATGTTGTGTACCCCTCTACGGAGGGAAATTCCAGCTTTGCTCCCCTTTAAACGCGCTTCTTGTGGGGCCTCTGAGACGCGCGTGGGGCTTCAGCGAGGGGTAGAACGGTATCCCCTACTGTATGATACGGAGCGGAAGGGTCATGGGTAGCAATTGGTAAGCCGTACTCGGTAGAGAGGGAAATTGGCCTATGAGATGTGCGCTTACATATTTTGAAGGTGGTATTTGAAATGAAATGTCGGGTGAAGTGCTGACGCAACGATCGCAAAGCAGGAAGGCCATGATTTGGTGATGTCTTGTTAAGCATGGCGCAATCTGGCTTTGCCCTTTTAGGCCTGTTTCAGGTGCCGCGACATATTTTAGCGATCTATCACCTGATGACCGGAGATATATATTTTACCGAAGTCCGAGACTGGGGCACACATATTCTGGCATCCTCCTCCCATCCACTATCAACACCAAACAGCCAATATCGCCTATTGTTCTACGCGTGCCGCCATCGACGGAATGTCCTCTTTAAATCCTACCATCTATACTTAAGATGGTGTAATATATTTCCAAGTGTATAAGGGATTAACCGATACTACTGTAAGATCTTCGAGAACTTTATCGAAGACCTATTACCGTACTATAGTAGGTGACCTACCCTAAAATCTATCCTTATTATAGATAATATAGTATTTCACTACTCGGATAAATTATAATAGATGTACGACGATACAAGAGTGTTATTATTATACTCACCGCCGTCCTCGCCTAACTTTAACCTAATCGAGGAGATGTTCGGAGAGCTTAAGATATATATTAGGGAGGTTTAGGATAAGTATATAGGTTTTATTAGGGATAATTTTTTTAGGTTTCTTAGAAGAATATATTATTATTATAGGTGCTTAGAAGGTAAGTACTAGAGGTTATTTCTATTAGGCTAGTATACTAGGACATAAATGAATTCATATCTCCCGAGTTAGGTTTCCTCTCCAAAAGATCTATCTCTATAACCCTTCTAACCAACTAACCTATTAATTAGACACGATAAACATAAGCATCACCGAGATCCACATCTGTAATATGCCGCTGACAGTAGTAAATGCAGTACTCCACTTTGGTGAGACCAGACCATAAAGAGGCACCGCAGCGATGGCCGTGACCAGACTAAGCATCGCTAGAACCCACGCTGAATGCCATGCCTGTTTTGCGACGTGAGAGCTTCCGAAAAACACTGTGCAGATGAGGATTATTATTCCAGATATCGATACTAATGACTGCTGGCAGAGTGAGAAAAAATCCGCCTCGTTCCAGAAGCCTTCTTTAGGCGATCTTTGGACACTGATTAGAGCCAAAGCACAGCTAATGACTGAAACAATACCGACAACAGTCAGAACGATGATTGTCCCCTATACATTGGGTTGGAGGTATTAGTCGATGCGAGTAAAGATCATCAGAGACTGATAGTGAGAACCCACCCTCTGATATCCTGGATATGCCGTAACAACTTGAGTAGCAATGCTGAACGGCTTAATCTGGGAGATGGCCCATGGCCTAGATATATTAACCGGTGCTAGAGAAAGGTAACGGAATACGCACTCACCATGACCGGTCGATTTGCGTCGCCAAGGACTGAGGACGAGCATCAGTACTGGGAAGATACCACGTCCTATTTAGAAAGCTATCCAACTTTACAACCCGCTCATGTATACCTTGGAAGACGCCTGGATCCTGGAGGTTCCCGTTTTTCGCGGCATCAAGAACTTGCAACGGTAGTTGCATAGCAGAATCTGCCACGAGGTGGATGTGAGAACTCCACCCAGAATGTAAGACCGCCGGCTTGGGGAAAGGTTTATATCCTCCACCTTCCTTGAGAACCATTCTGCCTTGGAAACCTCCGTGCTCCACTTCCATGAAATCCATGGCGGAAGTCCATAGCTCTAGCTTCTGCATGTCTTGAATATAATGTAGATCGTTCGTCGGTTCATCTATCGGATCGAATTTGGTCAATGTTTGCTCATCAACGTTGAGATTTAGCTTCCAATCATCATAAGTGGCGCCTTGAGCCCTGAGGCTCTTCAGGTCGCATCCTCGCTGCACAGCGGCTCGGAAGAGGCGATCTAGTTCTCGAAAAGTCGAGCACAGCGCTGCGATACTACTTTCCGAAAGAATCGCAATTTCACCTTGTGACCGACTTGGTGCTACGTACAGAATGGATCAGTCACCCTTGTTCAGATCAAGTTGCTCGGGGGAAGTTTAATACCTGTATACCCAAGAAGGCGAGACATCTTTTCCTGGGATGCTGTGACTGCGCGGTTCATGGCAGTCAGTGTGTTCGGACAAGACAAGAGAGCAACCCCGCTTTCTTCACTTAGTCAAGGCTTCCTACCTAAGCTGTCAGCCATTTTTTTTTTAGCGAGCTCCTGGTCCGTGCTATAAGGGTAATAAAGGCAAAAAGAGGACACCGATTTCTCACCCCATCAAGAATAATCTCGAAAGTACGTCCGTGGAAACAATGCCTTACTAGACACCTTCCACTATCCCTAGATCTACTACAAGCATTTCAATAATCCCTCCCATCCTTACGAAGGTAGACTTGACACCCCAGCCAAATTACTTTCTGAGACAACGTCTCTGTTTCAGGGTTCTTGAATCATTACTGTCTCTTCTCATGAATCATGGGCGGGAAATTTAATGTCGCTAATAAAAAGCGAGACCAGAGTACCCGCAGAAGACAATCACGAGGGAAGAAATACACTGTAGAGTTATTGCTGTGCGGTGAATGACTTCCAAATAAAGTTCTGACATCACATGCACAACATCTACATGCTACTGGTAGATTACCTATCGACTCACTCCCATTTACCTAATAATAGTACCTATGTACGGCATCGCTTAGAAGCGAAGGACAGCAGCTTAATTAGGAGTCGGAGAATAGTCATTAAAAAAGAAGAGCGAAAGAATAGGCGAGGAATCGACGCGCCTTGGTTGAACACATCCAAGGAGATAAGAACCACAAATAGCATCAATTTCATCTCCATTTCGTCGACTTGCGTCTAAGTTACTTTATGTATGTACTTGTACGGATGTATCTAGCATCAATGAAACCCCAGCAAGCAAGCTTTGCAGACCCAAGCCTAAAAGCCAAGCCAAGCGATTGCTTTTGCCCTTCAGAATACGCCCCATTGCAATTTTGGCAACTTTGTTTGTGTGCCCAAGAATTTCTCCCACCCATCAGAACCCCATAACACCAACGCCTCCCAAGAATATATACAGACAGCCTGCCCAACACAAATATATGTAATATGAACCGACATCATATCAACTCACAAGGAAATCTACCAAGTCTCAGCAATGTACTGCCCGCCCTCCTTCTTAATGTTCCAAAACTCTCGGGCATCTTCGCGTCCAAGATTTCCCTTCTTCATAGCAACCTCGACAAGGGCCTCCTCGACACCCTCACCCATGCCCTTAGTACTTCCACAGACGAAGACTCTCCCATCGAGAGAATTGATAATAAACCATACCAAGTCGGCTTGTTGTTTAACTTCATCTTGCACATATTTCCCAACTGGTTTGCCATCATCAGTAGGGGTGCCACTAGGCTTTCGTGACTGTACGACTTTCTTGACTTCGTCTTCGTGTACACCCCATTCGCCGGTGTACAGTTCGTCAAGCAAAGAATCGCGAACACCTTGAAGGACCCAGACCTTATTTGCGCAGTTCGCGTTCTTGAGACGACGCTGAACGAAGCCTCTGAATGGTGCTACGCCGACTCCCGCACCGATCAAGAGCATAGGTCCATCTGAGACAAACTCACGGGCGAGAGGGTTGGCCATCAGACCCTTGAACATAGGGATTCTGAGGTCGACTTTCTCGCCGCGGGCCTCGGCATCTATGAATGCACGGGCTTGACGTTCGAAGAAGCCGGACCCAACACCTGTTCGTTGGCCATAAGGATGGAGTTCGGAATTGAATGTTGGTGACTCGTGGACGGTGACAGCAATCTCAATCACGCGTGTGCATCCGTTAGCTGGGACACAGCTCTCATGGGGATCGTTGGAGAGAGAGTAAAATCTTGGCATCAAGGTCTGTAGCTGGGAAAGGAGAGCATCAAGAGGTGGCTTGGATGAAGGGAAGGCAGTCAAAAGTTGGTTGATGGTGACGTGAGGGCCAGTACGGAAATCGCAGAATGTGCCTTGTCCTTCGGCGGAGCAGAGGTAAAGCAGGATCTTCTTCTCAGCTGAGTTTGTGGCATACTCAGCGAGCAGACGAAGGAGAGGTTTGGTTGGTGGGTAGGATTGGATGTCAGAACACCATGTAAGCAGAGCGCGTCGGGTTGTCGTGAGCTCACGGGCCTTGTCATCACCCCATACTGTGGGCCATCTTCCATTCGACGTCTTGAGTAAAACTGGGCGATCGCGAACGTGACGAGGAATGCAAAGGAGATCAAAAATGTTCTCGACCATCTCATGTTGGTTGGGAACCATGGCGCCGATGGCACCACCAACCTTGAAGTCGACGCCGGTCTCTTCTGGATAATCGGTTACGTCAAGATCAAAGTGATATGTTCGCTTCTCAGCTCCAGGGCGCGTAAGTTCGCGTGCATTGAAGATCTTCGCAGAATAGACATGGAAAGGAGGGTGAGGCTGAACGAAGTTTGGAGGATGAACTCTGGTATCTATTTCTTCGAATACTTTCTCCGCATCTGGGTGTGGAGTAAAGTCAATTGACATAGACCGTTGCTTCTCCGCGGGTACAGCCGACTCTTCGGTCTCGACAGGCGCCTCGGTGGGAGATGTGAGGGAGATGGCAGAGTCCGTAGGAGAAGGAATTGAAGGAATTGATTTTGAAGTCTTGCTCGAGGTAGCTTTCAATGGCAAGAACTCAACTGTCTTTGGAGGTATTTCGGCTAGGCCTGAAAATGTCGTAGGAATAAGACCAATCTTCAAATCTAACGCCTGATAGGCGGCATTGTCTGGCAGAGGAACTTGTTCGTAGTTGAGCCCATCCGTCTTTGTGAGAGCCATACAACAACCGCCACCACAGCACTTTTCAATCAACCTTGTGCCTGGTTCCCCAATGATCCTCTGTACGTCGGCAGCATTCTGTGAAATCAGTTTCGTTGACGCGCGACGAGGGCGGATCTGATCTTCGAGGTCTTCAGACCGATTGCTTTCTATCGAGTCGACCGAGTAAGAGAGGGAGGGTGCCGTCGACCGCGGGGAAGCCGTGGGCTCTTCGGGAATGCAGTGGGAAGTAGTGAGGGTACGAAGTGCGAAGGGGCGAATATGCGACATGGTGAAGGGCTGTACGACGTGACGTCGAAGCATGTACCGTAAAGGAAGGACTGGTGGAATTGGTATTGGCGATGTCACTGTTGGAGCATTGAGGTTCTTCGTGACGGAGGGGAGAGGGGAGAGGAGAGAAAGGAGGGGAGAGTCGTGATGGAAGGAGAGTGAGGAGTGGCAGTCCAGTGGAACAAGAGTGGTGCGGTCGTAGGTTATCTAAGAAGGTGGCGGCCCAAACTGATTCACTGGGTACTAACTTTTTTTTTGGGCGGAGGGCACCGAGTTTTGAAGTTTCTCTCGGTCGTGACTGCCCGACCTCGGGAACTCAGATGCGAGATGGATGAGTCGCGGCAGTTTGCGCGTCGGGATTCAACGCAGGTAAACGAAGCCTGGGCAAAAAGTTATAATCGGACTAGCTGCGCCTGTGGGTGCGTGTAGATCTGGATTAGGTATGGGTATGGGTATGGGTGCGTCTGAGGCTTGGAGATAGGGGGGGGGGGGAAGAGAAGGTGAAAAAGGAGGAGGAAATAGGAGATGGAGAATTATGATGGTGCAGTCAAAAAGGGAGTACCTATTATCCTCAGTTTATTTCTGGAAGGAAGGTGGTGACGATTGCCATTCGATCTGATAAACCCTGGACAGCCACGACTTGGGGGGGGGGATGTCGCATCACCGCATCGATAAAATTCACTCGACCCACCAGCCCAATTTCTTGCCCTTTGATTCTTTGGGCTCTCTCTGACTTGCACGTGGGGCCAGTGACATGCTTTGGGTAAAAATAAGAAATGGAACCGTCCAGCCTTACTGTGCAAATGCTCACCATCTTACCTCACGCATCTCACCACTTTGTGCCTGCGCCTCCACTTCTCAGCTCTGGTATCAATGTTTAGTGAGGTATTGATTGTTCTTGCCGTTCATCCATCCCCTCCTCCTCCTCCTCCCACTTCCCACTTCCCAATTGCTGATTTTGTATAACCAATCCGTGCCCTATGCATCCAATAGCTATTTCCCACGAATAACTGCACATGTTCTTCGCATTTTGCAGCATCTCCACGTCTTTTGTCGTGCGTGCATGATGCCATCACGCACCCCCAAGGCGATCGTGTTCTTATTCTTATTTATTCCTCCTTGGGTCTAGTGCGGAGGCTAAGTTTTATCAGATGCAAAGATTAAACATCCATCTGGCCAGTAGGCAGCCTGCCCCCGGCTTTGTCCCTCGGCAATGCAGACCCGACTTCCCCCCAACCAACCCAGCGTCTCCCTTTTCCCTTCCTTTCTGCCCTTTTTTCCTTTTCCCCCCATCTGCTACAGACAGTACGGAAGGGGGTGGTTAGAAATGAGGAGCACCCCCTAGTAAGCCAAGACTATTCTACTACTTAGACTATACTTAGTAAGGGAAAGAATCAACGCTGCTTTAATTTTAAAGTATATCTTTAATATAGAGTAGGCCCTCCCTTCCTTAGTCTTACTCTTTTAAGACGTTTAGGAATTAAATCTATAAGTCTATTAATATAATCAATAGAGACTTTATTATCTTATATATTAATTAAAGCCTCCTTGAGCTACTCTATACTCTATCCCCCTTATAGCCTCCTATTTTATAATAGCTATTTTATAACCCTCTATATATTTTTAATAGGATTAAGATTATAAGAATAAGGAGATTAATCTTATATAGTTATAATAGAGTACTTAACTCTTACTCTATTATAAAGGCCTTGATTCCTTTTTATATCCTTTAACTTATAAATCCTACTTTTATCTTCTATATAGAAGAAACCTAAGCCTTTCTTATCCTTAAAGATCTTTATAAGAGGACCTTAAAGGATTTTAGACTTATATCTCTTTTATATAAAGCTCCCTTCCCCTTCTGAAATAAAGTATAGTTTACTCTTATAGTTATACCCTATTATTACCTAATAAGAGATTGATTTTTAGCTACTTCGAAAGGTAAATTATATATAATTAAGTCTCTACCTCTTACCTTATTTTTAAAGGACTTTTTAATATTAGAGTATTATTATTTATATAGTTGATTTATCTATATAGAAGCCCTTCTACTACTACTCCTTTAGTTAGTCCTAATTAGTCTATAAAAAGAGTTACCTTTTAGTCCTATTTATAGCTGAAATAATAGGCTTGTAATTAGGAGGATAATAGTAGTAACTATACCTTTCGAAGGCTCTTCGAAGTATAAATATAGAGGCCCGAATATTAAAGGTATATATAATATCTTCGAGGGAGAGGGAACGTTACTCGTAGTAACCTATATCTAAGTTAGAAACTAGTATATATAGAATATAGATAAGTTATATATATACCTATAAACTACTTAATAATCTCTTGAATTAGTAGATTTAAAAGCCTACAAGGAGCCCCTTTTCAGTGTATACACCGGTCGGTTTTTTATACCTATTTTCGAGTTATCTATCAAGGTATATCTACTATTTCTATAGTATATAATTGGCTATAGCCTTGTTTAATAAGGCCTTTAAATCTATAGTGTTTAGGAGTATCGTATTCCTTACGATTAGTCTTACGATTAGTTCCCATAGTTGTAGTATTGTACTTTGTAGTGTTATAGTGTTGTAGAAGAGGTAGAAGTGAAGTCAGAGAATGTGGTAGAAGCGGTGTAGCAATTTACTCACCGCCTTACAGGGGGGGTACTCCTCATTTCTGACCACCCCCTTCCATACAGTACAGTACAGTATCTTACCGCTCATTCAACAATATCGGGTCTTTACTTCTCCTGTCCTAGTCTTCCACACGGCCCCCTCATCTCCTACATCGGAGCGACGTCCTGTCCTGTCGCATTACTGGATTTGTGAATTTGCATACCACCGGTCGGGACTACTCCGTACTTTTTCCTACTACAGTACTAGAACATTCCTCGCATCTGATAACCAACCAGCCCTGCGCGCCACCCCAACCATCTGATGATCTGATAACTTTGTTGAGAGCGAAGCGACCATCAGATTAGATTAGCATCCCCATTTTTCCGAGAGTCGAGACCTTTAACCTCCGACTTCCTCCACTTCTCCCTCCACTTCTCAAACCTCAAGATTCGACATGATTTGGAGCTGGTGGAGACGGCGACCCAAGATTAAATCCATCACTGCGTATCACACTCTTACAGGCAATAATTTGCCTGCTGGAAAGCCGGATCACCTTCCCCGAGCCCTTGCAATTGAGCTCCCGGAGCCCCAAAGCCTTGGTTTGAACCGTCGCCAAGTCAGGCAACTCCTTATCAGATCAAACATTCTCAAGGGTAATGGGATCTCCTGGGCTTCTTTCCGTCATGTGATTGCTGTCTGAGCTGGGGAAGTCAGGCCATTCTCAGTTTCTGGTGTCCCAAGGAAGCAAGCTGGTCAGTGGAGCCATGACTGAGGTGACTGAATTTAGTTGGCCTGATTTTGTTTTGTTTTTTTTTTTTGGTTTCGGCACAGTCTTGTCCGATCCTGCCACAACTCAGTATTCTTCGTACAGTGCTCAGTGTCTTCCGCTCACCGAAATGAATGCCGTCATGTTTACCGGTCTACAAATCTTTGGGCACAGTATGATATAGAATACGAAGCACGCAGTGGCCACGCAGAGATCTTGCGCTTCATGGCTGTTTCCACTTAGACAGTCCGGCCTTTCCGAGTCAGTTATTCCTGTCGAGAGCATCGAGCGATGCCTTGTTGCTCTTCATTCTCTGGGCGACAGATCCTCGTCCTCTTGCTTTCCCAGCTGAGACGTGGCTTCCCCTTGTTTTTCAGCGTCGATGGGCCCTATCCTTTTGTTCTTCCATCACCCAGTTGCTTCAGCTTGGGACTTGAACCTCGATATGTTATCACCCAGTTTCATCACCTCTTTATTCGATTACCACGAGAGTCTCCTCAAATATAATACTGCATCGAACTTCAAAGACAATCTAAGACTCAGCCGTCCAAGCAGAAGCAGAAACGATACTGTTACATTTTTATACACGGAACCTTGCTAGAGAGGGAAGAGTATCGCTAGTAACAGGTCGGGAAAACCTATCATCAGAGCAGTTGATGTTGAAGCAGGTCGATGCATCTGACTTTGGTAGCCACGAACACAGACTGACGGTGCCATTGAAGTCCAATCCTGTACACTTTCGTTGTTTGTACTTTCGATGTAGAGTCATCCCCCGTCCCCAGTCTCCTTCTAACATCCTCATAAGATCGTCATTCATATTGTTCTCCTCCGCCGAATCGTCGTCTGAATATCCTAGGTCATATCCATCAATCGGGTTCTCTGTGGTATTTTGGGACCAATACCCCTCTGACGAGACCTCCTCATCGAATTCTTCCTCAAATGTCTCTCTCGGGCTGCTTCTTTGGGCTATCGACAGTTAGTAAGGAAGTTCGAGGGAGGGTGCAGTGGGTGTTCTATACTTGATAACCCCTCAAACAACTCTGCTGCGTCATCGATCTCAGTATCCTCAACTTATACCGCTTTGTTGGACTCCCATGACGCAGGATAAAGACTCGTCCATGCAGTGAAGGAGTCTTCAACAAGCTTTGCATATTGTTTTACCTCATTGTCGACAGCCTGTTCAAGTGTCGTGTCATAACCTTCATAGCATCCCGAGGAGATACCCCCGTCTATGAGAGAAGCAGCATTAGCTTCTGTGATAAGAGACATAACATAGCGGGGACTTACGGATAATTTAACGTGTCATCTCTTTCAGTGACAATGCATCCTGTTCTAGCCGCTTGTCCATCGAAAGTATTGCAAAAAGTAACGGGATCCGCAGCCCCGTTTGTATCGAACAGCTCTCCGAAGCCATTCTTCTTGCCGTTCCAAAGTGAATTTCGGTGAATGGGCACGGCACTTGAAAGCAATGTGATCGAACACTAGTGATTTTTCTAGCTAGTCTACAGTTGCCTTCTTGCTCGTTCAATTGGCGAAGAATTGTAAAAAGACCCAAGCCAATAAGATCCGACAAGTGCACAGCCTCGCAACAGCCACGCACTGAAAATTTTCCAATGAGCAGAAATTCGGTTATGCAGCATGTGCTGCTTACCTTGCCAGCGTCTGGGTCCCCAAATGCTCCGAGGAGTGTCCTCGCAGGATAAAAGGGTTTCGTTTCCAGTTTCCACGTATCCAGCATGTAGATTCAGACATTAGCCTTGCCTTGGTCATCTTCTCAAATCGCATGCTGCATAGCGAAAAGCAAAGAGCTTGTCCATGACGTGAGATCATCGGAGTCAACGTATTTCCATTAGAGATAATTCTCAACCATTTGTCTTCCTTCCTCAATAGTACAGTTGAGAAATTCTTTGTAACCGGACACCCTATATTTCTTTAAATCTTCTTGGTGTTTCGCAGCTGCTCATGAACAGAATTCATCTAGGGTATTAATACCCATTGAATTTGAGTGATCTTTAATTGTCCGGTACATATATCGCGGGACTAGGTTTTCGGTATCTGAAATTTTTTTTTTCGTTGGTTAATGTCGGTTGACTTCATCAACTAATTCGACGGGCAGACTAGTAGTCTTCACTTAGTATGTTCGTTGTCGAAAGGTGTCGATAAAAGGAATAAGACTTGATTTTTAGAGAAGCAGAAACTGTAAAATATAGGTAGTTGTTGACAGTTTCTGCGAAAATCTCCCTGTATTATTATCCGAAAATAATATTCTAACATAGTAACATTTGAGGCTTATATCAGGGTATATATAGTCTTTAGCTGCCGATATAGCTTATAAATTTCATGTTTAGATGTTTTGTGCCTATCCTTTGCATATGAAATTCATACCTTAGTAATAACATAGTTTAATGTTAAATATAGTGAATATATAGGAATAGTCATATGATCGTCCTATTACTATAAGTAGACTCTTCCTACATACTCTAGCTTCTACACAGAACACAGAATACAACTCTACATTACCTACATGTTGCTCCCAAATAACCTTCCTATTCAATATTTAACCTATAAGTTTGCCATTGCTATATTTGTAAATTTCTTCTTATTCGTATAGAGATAATTCGATATTGGCAAATTGAAAATAATTATAAATGTAGCCTCAATAGAGTTATTGGGCCCTGGTTATAGACCATGATGTTGAATACTGGAGTATTGTCCACTTTTTGCCATTACACATAGACCCATTTGGACAATCTTGTTCTGTACAGAATACAAGACATTCCCGAAAATTGACCGTAATTCTCATAACACCGAACATAAACTATAAACCAGAAGGAAAGAGGTCGTGCATTTAATCGATAGCTGATATACTTCAAGACTTGTAGTAAATTTGATGAAGAACAAAGAAACCCATCCCTTGATAAAAACATGAAAAACGTTGAATAGTGCCAAGGATCGAGAAAGGTTAACTTCCTATTAACATTTGGCAATAGTGATGTAAGTCTGCTTTGAGGCAAGACCAAACGTATTTTAGAGCAGTTCACTCTAGTGATTTGTTAGGTAGCAATGTACTGATAGTTTTTGGAATACCTACTTCACCTTTGTGACTTAGCTCTTAATAATTCTTGCGACCGTAATTGTACCTGTCATCGTCATTTTCCGGGTTGTTATAATTGCTATAGTTGGTGCTCCCGCCTTGCTGGTATAAGGGTACACTCGCGTACTGATACGATGGCCCAGGTTGCTCATTGGACATGAATGCGCCCGTATAAGCTACTTCAGGCTGGTCAGAAGTTGATGAAGGAGGATAAAAGGTTCCGGATTGTTGGTAATTAGGATATTTCGGATCCTCTCCTCGGGTTCCTTCAAAGGTAGACTCTGGTACTGATTCAATCCACGGGCGATTGCCAACTGGTGGATGGACGTTATTGTAATCTGCAACAAGTTGTTGTTGGTGCTCTCGAACAACTTCCCCAATGAATTTGACTTTAACATTGTGTTCCACGGTATATACTTTGGCGTAGTTTAACCTGGATGCGGGATCAAGCTTTTCCCTGGCATTGTTGGATTTCATTCGGATAGAACTCTTCGTGATATTCTCTCCCTGCATTATCCGAGGCCCGGCATCTTTTGTGTAAATTACGGCATGATCTCCTGCATGAGATCCAGATTTCTGGACTCCTTTGCCGCCATATGTTAAGATTGGCCTTGAGTCTGGTAAGTAAATTCGTTGGGAAAAGATTGCCGAAGGATACCTACAAGCAGAGTGAGTGCCCCGACTTCCGATCATCTATAACGACGAAGCGTCGAATAGAATGATATGCCGTTTGTCCATGTTTGGATCTCACATGACTGCCCGTGATTTGTGTTCCAGCGCTACCAGTCGGTTCAGACCAAAGGATTTTGAAGACCTGAAAAGAATAAGTCTCTGCAAGTGATATAATTTAGTTAATGCTACGTACCTTTCCAAATTTGAATTCCCAAGATCCGTGAACTGTGAAATCTTCTAGGCGTTAGAAAACATCGTGTAACTTGAACGATAGAAATAGTTTTACCTTTATCCAAGGGGTCAACAGTTGTCTCTGGATTTTGTGTCCTGATTTTGCGAATATTTGAGTCAGAAGCATCTGGGTAGTTTGCTACAAGTTGAGCCGAGTTAGACTTTTTACGACCTGGAAACCGAAATATCAACTTAGATGCTTACAGGAGCTTGCACTAGTCCCCGTTCCTTCACCAGCAGGGGGATAGTACGAAGGATTTGTATTTAGACTAGTACTGGCTAAACGTTGAGTAATACCTCCAACGGGGTCCGATGTATACTCGACACTTTCTGATGAATAGCTTTGCTGGCTTGACTCTTCAATCGTATTCAGAGGCGGTGGGTCTGTTTCTCTATTTCTCGGGGTAGAGTCGACTTCCTGGTCGTATCTTTTCACACCTGGAGAAGGATTCACTATTGTCTTACGGAAAGAAAAAGATGTCGAAAAGATAATTGGTAATTCGCACCTTTCGAGTCATATCGGTAACGCTCGTAGCACTGATCCGTAGCACTCCAGTACCACTCGCTCCAAGAACTTGAAGATCGGTCACCCTTCGATGACCTTTCGCTGTGATGGGACCTCTTAGTCCGAGAAGACATACTTGTAGATACCCGCGCCGGCCTGAATCGGCTCGTGTGGGGCAATTTTAAGCAAGGAAGCTCGATTTACCTGCTCCTGTAAGGAACTCCGCTCACTATTTCTACTTCTCATGATGAATGCGGCTCAAGGCGCATTCAGCGCCAAAGCCAAATTTCTATGGTGTGCTATAATGTGAATTAAGTAGTGAGGGGTGATTAGTCTTCAACGGACCACATGCATGGTTGCTTGCATAAAGCACGACCACGGCAGCACCCATACGGGCCGTTGTTACAGGGGTATTTAAGCGGGATGGGATGTGTGAAATATGCGAGGTATGATGTAGAAGAATGCAATGCTGCTTTGAAGGAAGCAATCTCGTGGGGGCGAACTAATCCATTCCAGGACTTGATGGCCTATGAAGGAGGTGGTGAGGCTCAACTACTGTTCAGGCAGGCTCTGAACAGAATTCTAATTCACGATGAGCTAGAATTGCTTTGAAAACATAGTGCCAAAGATATCCTGGATAGCCACATTCACCATCCAAATCTAGGCACTTTTCCACGTCACGACCAATAATCGGCGGTCTACTGCATAGCTACCCGGCTTTGGGCAGCTTAAAAGGTATCGCGACCAACAGCCGATCAGAACTGCAGAGTATAGCAAAGGAGAGAAATTTGAATCAAAAGACTCAGAGCAAACAAGGCTGTTAAGCGATTGAATCCAAGTTCAGAGTTGCATAGAAATCATACCATGGTCATGGACTGTACCTGCTCTTTCGAGGACCTCAGTGCTACCAACAAATAATACGGCTTCTACTGGGTTTCCGTCAATTGTCGCACGTAAACATCCGTCTTACTTTGCTCCTTCTGTCAGCCCAGATTATCTCACTTCATCTTTCACACAAGACTCGATCACAACTTCTTTCAATCTAGAGGATCATGATATTGAAATGGATCATATCGGTCGATTCAATGGTGGCACCACAGAACCGCGTGTCAAACCTTGGCGAGACACAAGTCGTTCGAGTGCAAGTTTACTAGAAGGACGGGAAAGAGGCAATCTAGCATCACTGGAGCATGAACGAAATAGGGTCGAAAAACTCCGTGTTCGAATCTGGAGTCTTCGTTCAACAATTCACGAGAAGAGGAGAGCACTACGTAAATTGCAATACGCCAAATCTGACGCTGACGACAAGTATATCCAGCAAGCCAGACTACACGAAGTCTCTGCTACCTCCGGTTCACAACCTACAAGAAAGGAGCAAGAACGTATCAAGAAATTGCTTGCGGAATGCGAGAGAATTCGAGACGAATACGGTCCGCTTGAGGACGAATGCAATATGCTAGAGGATGAACTTAGTCGACACGAATTTGAGCTTTCGAAATCCGAGGCTATCATCTACCAAATACTGAACGGCAAAGATTCTCCGGTCCGTGATGACATGAAATCAAGATCCGAAACATATACTCAGCCTCAACTTGATATTCTAGAGGACCATGGCGCATCATATAAAGACCTCAGGCAAAAGTCTTTGGGCGAAAACTTTACTGATGTTGACTCAGATACCAGTGAATACTTACATCCACTGGTCACTAAATTTCTCTCCAAGATGGGTGATGTTGACATTCTGCGAGAACGTATTGGCTGGAATATGGAACAAAAGGATAACCTGGACGAGGACTGTTCACTCAGGCAGTTACTGGGCAAATCGCTGTCTCCAGAAGATGAGGAATGGCTAGGAGAGTACGAACAGACACAGACAGCTCTTAACAAGGAACTAGAAGTAGCGGAAGGTGAGGCCAAGCTTTTGAGACAAGACTGTCTATTGCAAGGCCTAATCGATAATGATGATGAACCTACGGATCCCGCAACCCAAGAACAATTCGCATTCAGCAAGGAAAAGGACGTTGACACACAAAATCAAGCATCAGAGTATGTGAAGTTTCCAGCACTACTTCTAAGGCCTCTAATCCCTGAGAGAAAGATACACGAGAATGCTCCAGATTCTGAGGAGATATACGAGAATGCAGGTGATCGAATCAATCAGTGGCTATTACACAAACTTCGCTTTTCTCCTTTGGATGTTTATCTACTTGCTAGTACTTTTGATATAAAATATGGAGAGAAACAGGAAGATTGGCAGTTGAATGTACTCGAAGTATGGTTTAATGATGGAGCGAAAAAATCATCTTCTGATTATGAGGTTTACTCCTCTAGTCCATCTACGGCGAAGAGTGATCCGACTCCAAGAATTCGACCTGCAACCCCTTTGGAGTCGAAATTTTTAACATCAGAAGTCATGGAACCTTCACTTCTTCGGTCACCTATACTATCAACATCGAGATCTGATGGCGCAGACACCGAGATTATATGTACTTGTACTTTAGAAATCTAAGAGGAGCAGTCTGGTTTGGAGAAAGGCTAGTCGAGCTGGGACATGGTTTTCAGACTTCAATCATAGGCTTATTTGGATTCTAAGTGCTGGAATCACTCAAATTGTCGTTTCATTCAGTTCGCATTCAATGTGCGCGTTCTATTCATGCACAAACATACCAAGGATTGTTGGTTCAGAATTGATACCCTTTTCATTCAAAATAACTTGTATTTTTTATGCTTGGAATTAAACTACTTGTAGTTCGTTACTATTGTAGAAATTGGGATTGTTATTCGGGAACTTGTGAACAATATGGGCTTTATTTTTTTCTTCTTATCCTACATCAACATTTTGCAGCTTCATCCAACAGAAAATCATCTTACTAATAGTCTTGCGATTGTCCTACGTCACACCAATATAGACTAAGATCAGCATATATAATTACGTGGCATTTCCTCGATAAAAGCAGCGACATAGCAAACAAGTTCTTGCAGATGTTGTGGATATCGCTGCTTTTGAACGGACTTGAAATCCAATAATCTCGACGGCTTTATCTTTTGCCGCTGTTTCAGGTCAGGCGCTTCATTCCCTGAAGATTTAAATGGCTGTTGGCTTGGAGTTCTTTGTGGCACCCGAATTTCGCGAGAGTCGTATTTTCGTTTGCAGTTTCATGGGGCTTGGTGGCGTGATATATATGAGTAAGGCCATTAACCAGTCTACCGGCTCCCTGTAATATCTTGAAAATCTTAGACTACCACGGACGACAGGCTGGACCCAACCTTAAATTATTTGCTTTTAGTTGGGCCACCTTTTAATACCCTTGTGTGCAGTTGTCTGTACCCCGCAAGGAGTACGTATTTTATATGTTGCACCAACTATATAACAATTTAATGCTCGGAAATTTTTACGCATAAAATAAAGCACATGAGTATATTTAGCCAAGATTCAACACTGTTACATAAAGCCCTCTTCTGCTATATTCATTCATTCTTGCCCCCTAGCTCGCTTAAGATATCACTGTAGCACACTATACATACCTGGTTGTATAGTAAATTCTCTTCTTGCTTATGGTTCTACTAAGAAGACTTCAAATATTCTCATCTTTGGAATCAAAGCAGAATTCCTATCTAGTTTTAATACCTCCTGAAAAATATACTACAAATGAGCCTATATACGTACAGGAAAACCAGGTGACTTTGTATATGACCTAGCAAAGGACACCGTAGCCTGATTTATGTATTTGTACAGCACTAACTACCTGAATTTAGAAGATAAGCTTTAGTTTCTATACCTACACTCTTAATGTTCTCTTTTCTCGTTTTTAGAATTGTCTTAACATACTGTTGTTTACTATAAGTGAAATTTACCTAGCATCCCAAAAGTCAGGAATAATAGAATAGAGAGTCTTCATTAACATATTTTGTATTTAGCTTTCCTTACTTGCTTGTTCCCTGTTCTTGTATTTATATCTTCTAATTTTCAAATATTTCACGCCGCCAAGTAATAGGTAAAGTATAAGTAATTTTCCTTAGGACACGTTGTTGCAACCCTAGTGTATGAAATCAGTTATCCTATACAAGAGTTTTTGCGCTGTGCATACTGCGCACTAGCTAAAATATCACGTTGCATCGTTCTACTGCCTAGCCTCAATGTCGGACGACTGAATTCTGTCTTGAATCCGAGCGCCCAATTATCGTTGAATTTTTCTAAGTTTGTGCAAAACCTATTGACGGCTATTAATTTTTTGATTTGAGGAGAGTTTGTAAGGTGGCTTCGTTGGGAGAAAATTGGGCACCCAATCCCATGGTGTAACGTACACCGCTCCTGCAATCTTTTAGTTCCATGTATAATCCTCAACTCTTATAGGCTTGAGTCGAGATGCAACGTAGATTTCTATCTTGTGAGAAGATAAACTCGTCTTTCTCTTCCATTCACAGGCCAGTGAGAATGATAGTACATTTATGTAGTCGCCCAATTAGAGGTTTGAAGAAAGTGAGGCTGTCAACTCAGTGACGAGAACATGTACACCTTGCCACAGGGTTACGAGCTATTCTAGGGGCAAACTAGAAGGGCGTCTCAAGTTACCAAGAGAGGTTGGCTTCGTCTGTTTGTACCCTGAAACTCTTCTAGACTTAACTGGAATAAAAATAGCGTATAACTAGACCAATCCATAATTTCTCTGGACCTTTTCATATACCTTGCGTATGTGAAAGCACTCCCAGATCAAATCGCGAGCGGAAACAATTGTTCTTGATCATGCTGTACTGTTCAAAGAAACATCAAAAGGTCAAATAAAGGACTTTGAAATTGACCAACCAAAGGCACACTTTCCTTAAACAAGTCGAGTTGCCAGACTTGCTCCCACTGTTATAAATGTGAGTATAAATATATTAGCAACAAATCACTCAATGACAATAGCACAATTAAATTTTATTTTTTAAAAGATTTGCTCCCATTATTTTCTGTCTATGTCCAAGTAAGTTAAGGTATCATTCCTCTTCCAATGCACATTTTGGGTCTACCTCTTTTTGGAGCACCGGAGTTTAAGTTTATCAAATTTAGTACCAGGAGTATTCTTTCAAAAGCAAGCTCATAATAGCAAAATATCTTCGTTACAGCAAAACGATCAAGGGAGGACTGGCATACGTTAGTCGTGGTTGATTCGACTCATGGTGAAGAGAGAAATTGAAGGCCCCACTGTAAACATTTAGGGACACTTAGACTTGTCCGTTTATTGTACAATCACGGGGCTGTCTAAACCTCGACACTCTTCTGCTTCCTAGGGTATATATTCAAGTATCGGATTATTTCAAAAGTCCAAAAAGATTGAACTTAAAAGTTGTAAGACTTCTCATATTAGAGGCCAATATAGAGCCATCCCCACTAAGCGAGGATACGTTATGACTAAATATTTTAGGCTGCGTATCACTTATTGTACATAAGTTTTACACGCTCCTTATGTTGTTGCTCTTTTCAAAACCAAGACCTTTGTATTCGCTCAATGACCAATGTGCTAACTGCTAGTAGTATTTTAGCTGATAATTAGAAGTTTGGTTCAGAATATATTACTCATTTGTCGGCAATTAATTAGTACTTCGCCGGCAATCCCACCTTAGGGATCTCGTTTAACTTCAATATTTGTTTCAATTAGTACTCAGGCTATGAACATAATGATTTTACCATCTATCCATTGGAGACTCTTGACAAAAGCCTTTCACCTAATTCTGATGGCCATGTGTCATTAGTATGCCCATATTACGATTGAGCTAATCTGGGCTCAGATTTATCTAAGTGCATGGTTACCCTGATCACAAACGTGCAATATTTAAGGACAAACTTGTACAAGTCCTTGAGGAGGAGAGCAAAGTAGATTATACTGCCTTTCTTCTTAGCAAGTAGGTAACAGTGTGCACTACAGTAATATATATATATATTAATATAGCCATGGTTAAAATTAGAGCTTGAAATTTCTCTTTTACCTAAGAGCGGAACTAAATAGTAGAGAATTACAGTCTGTTAAACCCAAATTATACTCACCACCACACCACCACACCACATCTCCAAATCCCAGCAAATCCAGCACGTAACCCATCTCCCTGCCCCAGTGCATTTCAGCTAACAAAACATGGTTGTACCAGTTTTGCGAAGTTGCGTGGTGAGCCTCACTGTAAGGAGCCCAGCCAATGACAAATCTCATCACACACCGGAAATAAACCTTGACCACTTCTAAAGCAGCACCGTAAGGAAACATAAGGGTGTAGCCCATGCCACTTTGATTGGTATTAACAATATCTCCCCACATTCTCATGCAGTCAGTCTAAGTGGGATCATGTGAGTCATCTGAGCATGTTTTTCGGGAGTTTTTGTTTGGAGGCTGAAAACTTGCTGGCCACCAGCCAGCCTCTTACTGAGTAGCCTTACCAGCCAAAATACTGATAGAATATGGACTAGGACGGGAATAAGCATATTTTATAGTATGTTGTTTATTTTAATATGTGGTTTCGTACAGATTAAAATTCTGGGAAATATCAAATTAGGGAAGCAACTATGTTTGTGTCCTGTGTACCCACTGGGAAAGATGTTGCAGTTTGCTACGTTACCTAGGAGTAAGATCAACACACTGTGCTACCACACTATCGGGTCACTCGCAAGTCAGTAGCGAGACTATGCGCCCGTATGCACTTGATAAATAACCATAAGAACGAATGAGCGGTGATCGATAACGAAATCTATGTACATGAAAAGCAAGAAAAGTGCACAGTATAGACCACTAGGGGCCAATGGTAGTACCAGCCACCGGCTTGTGTCGGAGTTTCTAAACTACCAATATTTTATTCCGATCTATGCTAGATAAAGTTGTTAGGAGCTACGTTTTATAATTTTGTTCATTGAAATCAGATATGAAGCATTTCTTACTTCGAGGTTTCGGGTGAAAGACTTAACTTACCTTGCCAAAAGCTTATACAGAAAAGGCAAAAGAATGCCAAGGCCATTATATCAGTTCTCACAAACTATCACATTCTATTAGATCGTGGGGAAATAAACTATTCTCGGAAATCCCTGCATCTGTACCGGACCCGCGTGGTTCCCGGAACTTGACAACTGACGAGAATTCATAGCCTTATCTCACCGAATGTACGGTTCGTTTAAAATTAGCGTGGTATGTGATACTTCTATTTTCAATTATGCTAGCTGGCGGTTAACTTTTATTGAAGTATTATTAGTGACAACAACTTTGAATATGCAGCTCAGTGCATGGAAACACGCTTAATGCGGAAGATTGAGAAAAAAAATTGCTTCAGACGTAATTTGGCCATTTGCGCTATAGAGCAGTCTATATGATGATGTCTGTGGTGGCATCCTGGTGCAACTGATATTTACAGTCGTCGCAGTTGAAGACATAGTAGCTAATGTTTGGGCATATTGATCAGCGGAGGCACCGGCGACAAAGATACCGTGGGAACACAAATATGTTATTTTGTGGAGTTACAGTAGTTATTTGATGCGCTGGTGTCTAGAACAATGCAGACTATCAGACTGAGCATTCAACACGTTCTTCTTCTGGCTTACTATATACCAATAATAATTTAGATAGTAGACCCCATTTGCTTTCGCCCCAATAGTCTCAAGATTGGGAGAAATCCCTTTCCACTTGTTCACCTCACCTCTCAGAGCAAACTTGGCACCCAATTTCTCCAAGATTGACATATCTTCGTTCATTTCATACTCGCTGAATGAGGTGAAAACCGTGGGATGAGGAGCATGTGCCAAATACTTGATAGTTGGAAACCAGTCCGCTTGTGAGTCCTGCGAAAATCCTGGGTGAAACGCCGCCACGAGATCCGGCTTTTCGTAGGTAGTGGTTTTGATATAGTCATGGTATGGACCTTGCCAAAGACGTAAAGATACTGTGCGACCTGTAGAGCTACAGTCTGAGCATAAATGCAGGAGTTGGAGTCCCTGGGTTCCCGGGACCTCAAAACCAATGAGTGACAGCTGAAGCTTCTTTAATGAGGGCAAAAGGTGTAATACTTCCTCAAATGTCTGAAGGGTTTCAAGCTCTCGAAAGGTTACGCCGATCAAATGAAGGCTAATTGAAGGGAAGGTGCTGAGAGCAGGCACTGTCGCCTCTAGAGCAGCAATTATGGTCAGCGGAATTGATATTACGTTAGAACTACATCTCATGGACTGGATGAGTTGTCCTTCGTCGTGTTCCTCTGATAGACACTTCAGATCTAGGTTCATCCTAGTGTCGAATCTGCCTTTGTCTGAGACCCTCGTATAATAGTCAAACCAGCCTTTAGCTACGGAAAGTGGGAGGTATTCTCTTCTTGGTGTTGTAGTGCAAAGGACTGTTACATCCTTCCCCGTTCGACGACGGAGGTCCATAACGAACTTTTCATCTTGTACAATATCTTGGAAAGTATGGCACTCTTTTACTGGATGTGACTGTGCACAAGAAGTGCAAAATAAAGCAAGGGGGCAGGCCTGACATGCCTTCAGCTTCGTGCTGGCTTCAAGCTGGGAGGCTCTTCTGTAGCAGTGACAACAGTAGGGCTCATACCTAATATCAAGCATCAATAATGATGGCTAGAGAGCAGCCGCGGATGATTTATATGATCTAAAGTCTGACACTAGTGGCGATGTGCGGATAACAAATCTTACTTTTGCCATAGTAGAGGTCGAGGTGATTGCCTATACCTGAGGAACGAAGGAAAATCAAACTCACACGATGAGTCTTCCAGTTTCGCTGACATCAATTGTCTGTGTTTGCAAGTGATCCTGTATCTGAAGAAAATGCTCAGAATAAGCATGTGCATTAAAGTCAACGATCGAAGTATAAAGTATATGCCTTTTCAAGATTGAAATTCTCCCATGTCCTTTCAGCCAAAGGAACTGGTCCTTTCTGTTTGTTCAAAGTAACGAGAGCTTTGCACATATCCTTATGGTTAGTACTCCAATCTTTCTTCTGGCACTTTGTGGAGCAGTACGAAACGCGTTTGCAGGCGCCACATCGATTCAGGTTAGGAGATGGGCTCCAACAGGAAAAGCAGAGGGCTTGTTTAATTGCCAAAATGGGGGCTGCACGATTATTGTGATTGTTAGACATCCTCCTTGGTTAGATGAAGTACTCGGGAATAATGAGGGGAGTGGTGAGGTTGTGGTGATGGAAAGGCGTTTTCGCGACGTGGACATGCAGGGCCGCATGCCAGTTATGTCATACCTACTCGACATGCTAGAGGGGGTATGGAGTGAGGTGATTGGTTACCTAGCGCAAGAGCTGCAAGCTTTACAAGAGAGACATAATTGGTTCACGATTCCACATGAAAACTCTCGTCGTTCAAAGATCCACAATTTATTGTCGATATCACTACACACAGCCTTAGTCTACTCTAAATTGATAACCGCTCGTCTCAAAGCATCCTTTAGACAGCAAACTCTCTCCTCCAGTGCCTGATTATCCTTCTTGAGGAGTTGATTACTCTGTTCCAAGTCCTCGTTCCTTTCTCCAAAAATAACGGTTCTTCTGCTTGAAGTCGTCATTACCAACAACAAGCTCTTGGAGAAGTATTCGCCCCAGAAACTTAAAGGCGACTAGTGACATCGTTTAGCATTGTTTTAGCTTTGTTCAAACTTTCTTCCACTAACTTTGAAGTACTAGCTAATCTGAGAACTCTTCGAGTTCCGGCTTGTTGATCTCAAGCTCCTGATTAATTGCCTCCAATTTCTCATTCTTGTCCTCTAAATCCTGATTTGCATGCTTGAAGAAATCATTATCGACAACGAGGTCTTGGATAAGACTGTTCAAATGTTGAATCTTGAGGTCTTTCTCCAATAGAAGTTCGTCTTTTGGTGCGACGGCTTGAGCAACCGCCTTTGCGATTCTGTCATTCTCTTGGACTATATTAGTCCTCAATGACAACGTAGTGCCTCTGTACTCGTCTCGTTCTCTACGTAACGACTCCATTTTAATATTCATATCTTCTTTGCAATTCTTCATATCACTCGCCTCTGCCTCTGATTTCTCTAAAGCATCTTTAGTCTCCTTGAATTTAGATTCTAGGTACGCCATGTCCTGTTCCAGAACCAAGATTCTGTTCTTAAGGTGGCTAGTGTCTATTCTTCCTCTTTCTAGTTCTTGACATAATGGTTGGAGTTTTTGCTCAGCGGACTGTCTTTGGATCTCCTTCTCTTCGAGCTCTTTGTTTTTCGTCTTGAGCTGCTGTTCATTTCTCTTGCCATTCTCCACACCGTTCTCAACCTGTTGGAGTAATTTTTGTTCTTTGGCGTTTCGTACCACTAGCACTTCTCGTAGACGCTCATTGTCTTGTAGGACTGTTTCTCGCTGCTGACATATAGCACTGATGCTATAAAGAGCAACGCAGCACTCTTCCTGGATAGATTGATTTTCGCTCGCCACTGACTCATCCGCGGTTTGAGACGAGTACTTCGGAATGTCGACTGGAAATGAATTGAGTTCTTCAACCTTAATAGGTTTTCCCAAGCTTTCTTCAGGGGCAATATGTTGTATATCGGGAGCATCTTCCTGATCGGAGCCTGCAGACTCCCTTCTAGCTAAAGTCCCGCACTTTGCCTGACTTAGATGACCTTTGTGGTTCCCAGTATATTCACCACACCCTTTCTCTATAGCCTCGCTAGCTCTAGACTTTTCCTCTTCTGTCTTTTTGAACCACTGTAGCATTTCTGACAGAGCTTTCACTTCGTTTGAAAACAAAACTGCTTTTTGACCCACCTGACGCGCATCGGAGAGCTCTCGAATGGCGCTGCTTCGTTGCGTAGCATAATTCTTGTAATCATCGTGAGGCGATCCTGTATTGAAGCCAGGGTTAGACTTTAAGATTTTGCTTATGGTATGTTGCAAATCAGGGACTTGAGGGGCATCTATTATCAGGGTATTCCGACCTGTTGCTGGTAGTTCTCTAGCCATAGTCTCGAAAAATGCGATATTGCTAAGCATCATTGCAGGCAATTGCGGTATGTTTGTATGGTGGATCGAGCGATTGTTGTCACTGTTGTTGTCTTGAGATGTGGTAGGCAGGCTGGTATCAGGTATTACTTCCGAAGTCTCGTTCACGGCGTCGTCGTTAAAGGTATTGTCGTGAGCCTCTTTTGATTGCTTTTAGATATCTGTTAGCTTTCTGTTATACCAGTGTTTTAGTTGCTAAGCACAACTTACTAATGACCCATTAATGCTCACGACACTGGAATTTCTTGCGCCCCGGCCCACAGTTGTTCTATTGTTGCCAAATCTGGTATTACTAAAATAGGCTACTCCGAGCTATTACTACAATAGGAAATACCCTACCCCCCCCCCAGCCTACAGATGTATATATATACTACCTCTAGACCTTACTTTATTCTACAATCGAGTCCATTTCTACTTTCTAACATCTATGCTTAGCCTTCCTACGCAGCCTCTTCGCATTTTTCTTCGACTGTGGCATAGCGATAGTGCTGATA
Organism: Pezicula radicicola; assembly: GCA_003008705.1. Lineage (NCBI taxonomy): Eukaryota > Fungi > Ascomycota > Leotiomycetes > Helotiales > Dermateaceae > Pezicula > Pezicula radicicola. The sequence goes on from PDUO01000028.1 coordinate 274,033, forward strand.
GAGTTGCGCAAGATATTGTTACTTGATAAATAGCAAGAACTCGTTGGTCTTAAGCAAAGGCACGGTTGGAAGGAATTTCAAAGTATTGTAAGCAACAATGTGCTTGAATAAATGTCGAAGGCATCGCCAGAAATGCGCTCTAGAAAAATCTCACCCAGCCTCGTCTCCCCAGGAAATGGTGAATTGGTTTATCTTTATAAAATTTCATCTCTTCATACTATCAGTTTCATCTGTTGTCGAGGTTCTGGTGCTGTCGCTTAAATCCGCAAATTGCAATCCAAGCTTTCGAGGAGCAAGGTAAAGTTCGTGTCTCTGGTGGGTGCTACCTATCATTTCTTACAAAAAGCGCCACTGAACACATTATGCCATTAAAAATGCGAAGTGGATAGAGTCGTGACTAGACATCGAAGCTCTTGCTAATGCCTGAGTAAGCTCTGATAGACTTTGAAAACCTAAGTCTAATTTATCAGAAACAAAAAGGAATTAACTGGTGCTATAAACTAAAGAAAGGGTTAGAATGTGTGAGAGATTAAAAAAATTTGATCCTTATATAGTATGTAGGCAAGGCGGTTTTATAATGTAATGTTCTTAAGTTTGTAAATAGTCGCTAAATGGTTTCCTCCCCTCAGGTAGTTGTGCAGCAAACAGCAAGCCGCAAGCCGCATAATACTATTTTTTGTGGAAACAAGCAGTAAGTTACAACATTTGAACAACGTAGACGAACATAGTTTGTGAAATAACATTGCTGCTAGATTGAATTCTTCGAGGAAGACAGACTGTAAAGGGTCTTCCTAGCTTAGAACCTGTCTATTTATTGGTAATTGGGGAAGTATCGCCTATTTATCCACTTTACAAATTATAGATATTCTCACTGACATAGACCGATATCTTTTTTCTAAAAACGATATTCTTACATTATTGAAAGCATAAGCATTTATGAAAGTGTTTTAAAACCGTGATACTTATATATCCACCTCCTACCATCCACTTAATGACTTCGTCCTGCTCTTTTCTCGCTCCAATTGTACGTTTCTCAAGGAAATCACATCAATCTAAATATCTCCATTCGTTCTTCCAACTCCTCACTGGATAGCGTACTGATAGCCTCTCCATCCATCTTCCCATAAATGAAGGTTTCTCCAATGAATTTAAAAAGGATTCGCGTTCATCAGTCTTAGCTTCCCGGAGAACGACAGGTACACTACAGCTAAAAAGGATGCATACCATATCATCCTTTTTAGCCTCTTTTGGGCTCGTGATGAAAACATGATCATCTCCTAATATCGGAATACGTAATAAGTACCAGCAAACTCTAGCTGTAGATATATCATGCCGGCTTGTCACTCCATGCACGGCTACATTATACGACGTATCAACATGATGAAGAGTAAAGGACGGCAGTTTCTCGCGAATGTGGAATAAGTCAAATTTTGTACATTTAATTTCCTGTCGCCACCTCCTTAAGGATGAATAGGCCAGTGCTCATCATCTTACACCTGCCGCCTCTCAAATAGTCTTAAGTGCCTCGGCCATGTTATCGATCACGCCTTCTCCGATCCTTTTCAACAGTAGCACATGAGTGGAACCACCAGACAGCATACTGTCCCTAGTGGAGACCCGATTAACAAGGAGGCAGAAACACTGATCAAGCTATTCTTTGCATCATCCCCTCCTGACGTATCTGCCACAGTGACACTGGATCAATGACTCCAGCCGGCAAGCGCAAATGGTGAATGGCATCGCCGTGGGAGTTGAGAAGACCCTGTACTCGTTCGTTCTTGATTCGTAGGTGGTAGGAATCAGAGGCAACCTTCTGCCAGGACTTAACTACATCATGACTGAGCTCAAGATCCCATGTACCACGCCACGTAAGTGTAGCATGCCTACTCGCCTTGTTCCTCTGATAAATGACCGCACATGCGTCTCCATGTTTACTATTCCAGAGCACCATACTCTCCAACTGCGGCATATTTAGCGCAGCTAAACTAGCATCATGTAATAAAGCAGAAATCTCCTTTTGGGGGGTTGTCTGGGCTAGAATTGATGATGTGAGTGTTAATGATTGTAGGTGATGCCAGGTATAAGATGGCTGACAGGACTTGAAAAATTGCTGAGCATCGATCATGTATGAAATAGAAAGACGTTCAAAGTTACGGCTTTTCGAGGCGAAGGCTCTAATTAGCATAAGGTCTGCGCTCGGGTTGGTATCTATAATGCTCAAGTATGGCGTATCCCTGCGTAGTGCCAACGCAAGCTCTTCATTGAATTCCTCAAAGATAGATACTGTTCTCACGTGGCTCGGTAGAGCGTCCTGAATCACAGAGGCAAGTTCTATCGAGTATTAGAAGGCAATCAAACAGGCGGTCGATAGAGTAACATACCCTTATCGTACATGATCTTCCACGGGCGCCGCCAAACACGCCATGGCTCGTAGACTATAGTTTCTAGTCGAGGGAGTCTCTCCCATAAAAGCCGTAGTGCCGCCGGAGAAATCTGACGTCGAAGCTGTCGACGTATCACAAACCCTGTGACTGCGTGAACCTCGGGGAGATTTTTCGGGAGGCTCCAACAGATCGGTGAGAAGAGTCGCAATATAGCTGGCGCACGAGGAGCCTCGACCTGCTGACCATTAACCCAGCCGTGATTAGGGTCGTGCCATCTACTGGTAGCTTCCTGCTGGGCCAAATCTCTAACATCTTTAACATCTTCAAGTCCAAAATGATAATTTTTGAACCAGTGTTCCGAGTCGCTGAGTGAATAAGCGTTTAGCTCTAATATCAGACAGCCTGTGGGCTGCCAGGTGCTAAGAACAGAAAACAGCTTCAATATAGTAGCTGCAATAATAGAGCTATGTCGTGACGACCATGAAAATGACTGACAAGAGCGACAGGTATATCGCGGAAGCTCAATATTTAGGCAGATGTATTGAACAAGATCCCTTTGTCGGATAACCATATTTTCGAGTTCCTCGAGGCATGGTGCCTGTAATGTTAGTCGGTGGAAGTTCTTTCGTTCGATAACGGCCCGCCACTCTTTGCAAACAGCCGCACAAAACGCCCAACCGGGATATTTTTGGCGTGAGATTTCCTCTAGGATCATAAGACGAACCTCCACAGGTAACAAAACCCAGGAGCTACCAGTTCTTATCTTTTTGGTGCTGCGAAGCATTCGTCCACAGAAGGTATCATCGCTATGTCTCTTCGACATGTTGAGATAAAAGCTTTCTAGCCGGTGATTGAGGAGGTAGCAGCGAAAGAGCTTTTAAGTATGAAGGTAGTAACACTTATACTACGACTATTAATTACTATTTTTCGATTAAAAGGAGTGTGAGTCTTACCTAATTAGTGCCCTCGTTTAGTATACGCTTACTAAATTTATAGTAGGCTGCGCAGCGTGGGCTAATATGTTAAGCATTTACCTCGACTTGCCATTAGACCTAGCCTAATATCCTCGTCCTCTGCCTCGCTACTACCGTCATATTCCAACGAAAATTCCATGTCTTCAAAGCTATTACTTTCCACAACCTCCGCGGGGTTACGGAAAGTGTGTACAACAGTAAGTCCTAGAAGCTCGCTATCAGCAAGTACAAACCCTCCCACTGTTGCATCCCTAAATGTAGTTTTCACCCCAAATTCTTCCCTGATTGTCGAAATTAGGATACCTGGGGAACCACTAGTTTGATGACGTAGTTTTCAGCGGACTAATGTTTGCACGGCGTACAACACTAAAGGTATTTGTGCCCTTTGATCTAATGCCTGGCCGACGAGTACTAGTGGCCGACTAAGGCTTAGTGGTTAATAACATTCTCCTAGTAAGACACTAGGATGATCTCTGAGAATTCCGCTTTCCCTTACTATTTTCACAGCCCTCGTACGGGGTGGCTTTCTCTCGCAACTAAACATTATATGAGGTTTCACACTTTTCTTGGTCCGGCCAATAATATAACTTCACACTAAAATCACATAGTATACAGGCTCTCCTTCATTGAGATCTTCATACCGCGACTCCAACAGCTTCTTGATCTCTGCAAACACCACTCCCCTAGAGATATTGCAGCACGGCCAACAGCCTCCTAGCAGTCTTTCTAGCCAAAAGAGCACAGCCGCTCGCCGATACATTCCTCCGTGTCGGGGCACGGGCTTGAACGCGACAGTATATTATCCTATACCATGAGAGGGTTGTGTTAACGAGTTGACAAGTCGCTTAATCTCTTGAATCCCCTACCGAACCGTGTTAAATTACTCAAATCAAGTACAGTGGGTGGACAAAAGTCTGTTATACTCTTTTTTTAAGCGAACCTATTATAATTATATTTTATCTATAATAGCTATAACTTCTTTAATTTAAAAGCAATTAGAAAACCGATAGTTTTATTTAAAAGAGAAGCTTTTAATTAATAATATATAAACTTAGTACTTTGTATACTAGCCTTCTATAGCTATAATTACAATAACTCTCTTTTGTATACTAGATATAAGCTTATTTAATATCTCCTCTTCTAACAACTCCTAAGCCTCTTATACTACCTTAATTAATAAAGCCTTTGTAGTATTATTATCCTTTATAGTTA